>JAOXNP010005590.1:0-11364 GCA_028571245.1 Chromodoris orientalis
GGTGATTTTAATGTACAGTGAGTGATATTATGGAACAATGGGTGATTTTAATGTACAGTGAGAGATATTATGGAACAATGGGTGATTTTAATGTACAGTGAGAGATATTATGGAACAATGGGTGATTTTAATGTGCAATGAGTGAAATTATGGAACAATGGGTGATTTTAATGTACAGTGAGTGAAATTATGGAACAATGGGTGATTTTAATGTACAGTGAGTGATATTATGGAACACTGGGTGATTTTAATGTACAGTGAGTGATATTATGGAACACTGGGTGATTTTAATGTACAGTGAGTGATATTATTATGGAACAGTGGGTGATTTTAATGTACAGTGAGTGATATTATGGAACAATGGGTGATTTTAATGTACAGTGAGTGATATTATGGAACAATGGGTGATTTTAATGTACAGTGAGAGATATTATGGAACAGTGGGTGATTTTAATGTGCAATGAGTGAAATTATGAAACAATGGGTGATTTTAATGTACAGTGAGTGATATTATGGAACAATGGGTGATTTTAATGTACAGTGAGTTAGTTTTATAAGCAGAGGCTGATTTTAATGAAGAGAGTGATTTTAGATAATAGATGGTGATTTTAGTTAGCTCTGGAAGATGTTATTGAGCAATGAGTGAGTTTAGATTAATGAGCGGTGGGCGATTTGAATGAGTTATGGATGATTTAATTGTCATTGAGTAACTTTCCTTTATTCACACTCATTTACAAACATACATACACGTGTAAATTTTTAGATTCACTTTCATTATCTCTTAAGCTAATGTGTTTTGATGTTGTTTTTTTCTCCAGAAATCAAAGAAGATCAAGCACAGCTGAAACGCCTCGGTAAAGCAATGGAGAGATCTGACTTCCAGTTACTTTGATAATTTAAGTCATCCAGTGCAAATGTCAAAAAATGAAACTGTTGTTCTTATTTGAGAAGAAAATCACCATGTTCTCGTGTGTTCACATTTACTTTGTATTTTCAAAGTCTGCTCTCAGCAACAGCATTTAAATGGAAGTTTTTGTCATTTCATGTTCCTCCTGAAACTCATCCACCATCCTCCCTCTTTCTGCCTCTTCAGTTTTCTTTGTGAAATATCTCGACCTATTTATCAGAATCAACATTTTCACTAACATCAGTCATATTTCAATGGCTCATTGTAAGAAGAGATTATTTGTGTCACCAGTTTTGAATAATTTTGAGAAAACTAAAGATTTAATCATTTCATCTCCCATGCTACAGAATCTGAAGAAAAAAAAAACACCTGACAATACGCTGTATACTGTATGCTACCCTGGGAGTTGAGAGAGTGCCAGTGGCCAGATTGGAATGTCTTGCCAGAGGGATAAATGATGTGCGTTGGTGAGCATCGCCTGCAATTTTGCGGGGAGATGTAGACTATAAATCCAACGTTATCGTTAGTTTCCTGAAAGTGCATACCTGAAATTGATTGAAATCGAAACTTGAATGATCTTCACCGTTTTTTTTGCTTGTCATAAAGATGTTGGGTGAGAATTTAATGTGGAATTTTCTTGACAAATCTTCATTGATTCATTGTTTTTGAAATAGACTCACACAAAACTATTATGAGGTTGAGAAATTACTCATTATTTGATTTCAGTCAAATTAACCTAAGTAATTTGATTTCTGGCAAGGCAGAGGATGCTGACGCAGATGTCCCGGGTTCAAATCCCAACTGGTGCAAGGATTTTTTTCCAGTTTTTTCCTTTGTATTGTCTGATCTCTTTTCCTATTGGAGTTGACTCACCACTGGTTATTCCTATTATTTACTGTTATTAAAATCTCAGCCTTTATGTTTCGTCATGTGTGAATATTGTCTAAGTGATTAAACACACACGCAAGTTGTTATGCATTATCTATCAAAGGGCTTTCTTAAATAATTTTTGTTTTGTAAATGTTTGTGGTAACCTTCCAGAAGTTTCTTCCTGCGGGCATATAAGTAAAGTCAATGTGGGCACAAGAAAGTGGAACCACAAAGCTGCAAGATGTGATTGTTGTGGCAGTAAACAACTACTTGAAACTGATTTTTTTTTAATTAAGATATATCTCATCGTCATTCTCTAAACGTATAACTCCAATTTTTCTTAATGTCCCTTTTTGGCACCGATGTAAACTTATTCCATTTAAAGCAGGAAACCTCTAGACCAATGGAAAGGCGTCATTTTCTGTCATGACCTAAATGTCAAAGTATAAGGTAACCCATGACTTTTTTTTGACGCCCAGAAAATCCGTCTCCAAAGAAGTTTGTCTGATGGACATGTTGATGGTGTCAGGCATAAATGGGCCGACTGCAAAACGGAAATTTTAACGGAGAGACACAAAACTTTATAAATAGTTTAAAAATGGGTAAAAATACAAGATACTTTTATTCTTTTAAAAGCTGTCAAGAAGTATCAGGGCTGAGAATGGCAGATGTGAAAAAGGCTGAAACCAAAGTGCTGAAGTCACAAGAATCGACTGCCGAAGGGGCCATGCTCCCCCGATAAATTTTTGAAAATGAGACAAAAAAAAACAACAACCATCTTGGCCTATTCTGGGCTATTTCTATCCTATTTGAAAACCAGTTTTACATTGTAGATTTTAGCCTGAAAATCAATGAAAGGTGGATACAACGACCACAGAGGCGGAGAACAGCAACAAAAAAGGCGGAGGTCCAACTAAAGGCGGAAGTTTCTCAGCCGTAAAGTATGAGACATTATTGATACTTTTCCTAAATGCGCCATCGGCCGTTATGAGAATACGTAATTTTGTCAGTAGCCAACCGCTTTGTTGATAGTTGTTCCTTATTTGGCTGATTTGCAAGTAATAGTAATTAATAGGTACAGTATTTTTATAGTCCAAAAATGTTAACGCAGTCACCTTTCACTTCATGTTGCCCCGTGTGGGTCCCAGGTCCGCAACTGAGAGGTGTAGAATAGGCCCAATGCCAGATCTCCCCATGCACGTCGGAAAAGGCAACTAAGGGTCGAGTGAGAGTTTCTTCTGTCATCTATCCTGCCTTCTGTCAGGCTCTCTCTATGAAGGGAGAGAATTTTGCTAGGGGAGGGAAGGAGGTATGTTAATATTTTCAATGGCCATCCCCCATTTGTGTCTACTGTATGACTTAAAAACACTATCGGGGTCACTTGCTATCTAGAAGGACCAAGTACACAAAGGGTGGTGGAAAATCCTGGATGGTTATTATTACAGTGTACAGTTTGGGGTTTGATGGCAATTTTTGTTGATTTTTGCTTTTTAGAGAGATGATCTGTTGTTTTTTTTGTAAATCATTTCTCCATTTAGTTACCTTTTATTATAATATGTATTGTGCTGATTGTTAATTTCAAATGCTTCTTTTCCTCTTTGGCAACTTCTTCTCCTCTTCTGAAAACCTATTTAGGCTACTTCTATTCTCTCTTTTAACTCGTCTATAGTCTACCGTCTTACTTTTTCCTATGGGCATTGAGATGAGCTTATAGGCTAAAAAGAGCCCTAAAACTCCAAACAAAGAAACAACCCACATACTCTGTTGTACATCAAAAACAATTATTATTAGTTCCATTGATATCATTTATTTATAACTGTTAGCTCATGAAATATATTCATTTGTCTCTTGTGTTCTTCTTTTTGTGTTTTGTTATTTTTTTTCATTCATTCATTCATTCATTCATTCATTCATTCACTCATTCATTCACTCCTGTTATATTTGACATGCATAACCAAATTTATCCTATGAGACAATACTGAGTCTGATTCTGATACATCCCTGTGTCATAACTAAAGGCTGTGTGGGAAATCACAAGGGCAGGGGAGGGGATGGGGAATGAATATGAGTCTCCCCACTTTAACTCAAGCAGAGTTGTTGTCTATTTGATTTGTGTGTTTTTCTTTCAATGCCTTCCATGTCTTGTACATCCATAAGGTTGATGAAATCCTGTCAAAGGAAGAAATGGAGGACAAAGGCTTGGTCGAAGAACTCATGAGCCTGTTCAATGAGGACGCTTATGGATTTTTGGACTTCTTAGAGGTAGGAAGCGAAGAAATCTGTGGAAGGAAGCTCAGTTACATAGAAATATTTTGGACATTAGAATATTTGGAAGTATCTTAACACATATATGTACGTGATCAAGCACCCACTTGCCTGGCTTCACCCAAGGACCGAAGTTGCCGCCTATCATATATGTGATAAATGTATACACTAATCTGTAAATCTAAACAATTTTCATAAGAATTTAGCATCCTCTGATTATGAGTGGTAGATAGATAACAATGTAAACAACACTTTAGATGAAGTAGGAAGCATGGTTAAGATTTTTAGACACATGAACTGGCATTTATTTATAGAATAGCCAAATGCGAGAATACTTGTCAGCGGTCCTCAGTATTGGGGACGAGATGTATGTACCAGAAAATACAATTGGTGTTGTAGGGTTATGGGCCTGTTTTGCACTCCTAGCCGAAGGAGTGGGATTCGAACACTGGTTGTGCAGGCTTTGAGGTACAAATTAAGTTTTTTGTTCTTCCGCATCCTCTTCGTCTTTTGGCTTATCCCACTGATGATCTTCTGTTTGCAGCTAGTCTGTTCATTTTTGACAGTATTTATGTACATATATTGAGTTTGTGTGTCTTCCTTAAAAATCCCGAAACTGGAGCTAGGCCAAAAACACAGAGAACGCTTCAAGATTGAAAATGCAAGCATTTGTGACGTAATTAAATTAATAACACTTTCCCCTTTTGATGGTCACAAAGAACGCTTGCACCTGTTGGCTTGAAAAATCAAGCTTTGCTCGTAAAGCGTAAAGAATTCTTTTTGGAGTTTGAAATGTACATGTCATCATGGAGACTCCGACGTCACCAGCCGGAATACTAATCGCGTTCATGTCAAAATGGAACATATTGCTCAAATTGGAAAAACGATTGCATTTTCGAAATCGGCGCATCAAAATTAAAGTCTACGCTTAAACCACCTGTTTTATATGCTTCCTTTAGAAGGTAGCGATTTATCACTATTCATTCTGTTGAACAACACACGCCATGTGCCAATTCCTGTGTAGATTGCCCACTAGACAGACTATAACTCTTCATTTTATTGTGATCTTTGTAGATCTAGATAAAGATTTATATTAGTTTGATTGAGACAGCTCTATTCTAGATCTAGAGCTAGATATATAGTTTAGATACCCATAAGATTTTTCAGTCTAAAAATGGGTGATCCAAACAAGTATGAAATAATCTTTATTAGACCTATAAGTTTGTAAGTAGCCGCCATTCTTTCATTTGAGAACATGCCATTGAAAAGCAACTACAGAAAGCTTTTTGTGTGTGCCACTCAAGCAGCTGCCTGTGCTTGACAAACAAGATTAAATCTCAAGCACTTACATGTTCAGTTGTAAAGCATTCTCTATATTCTCGGCCCAAGTCAGATAGTAAAGTAAAGTGCACACTTCAATTGCACAGCTTTTAAAAGAGGAAGGAGGCATGACATCTTTATTCCCCTGTCTGACAGCAATAGAGATTACTCAGAACAAGACTTATGGACTGTTAGCACTGTAAGGTATGAATACACTTTTAGACTTTGACAAGGACAATGCTGTATAAATAATGGTCAGACATTCATTCACACCCGATGGGAGTAGAGTAAGTGGATAAAGTGCCTTACCTGAAGACATAAGGCCAAGGACTTATGGTTCTGAGCCAAACCGTGCCTGGTGGAAACAATCCCACAGTGTCACATATCTAATAGATAGGCTTGACTCGCCCAGCGATGAGCTGGGGTACTACTAAGCTACAAAACATTAGTAGTCCTCGCTAGTATTTTGCAATGATGATATATATTGCCACCCCTTATAATTATAACGCAAGAAACTAAATTCCAATGGGTCGTAAACTGAGAGCTGTAGAGTGAGCCCAATGCCAGATGTCATAAAAAGTGACTAAAGATCAAGTGAGGGTTTCTTTTCTCCTCTGCCCTAAATTCTGGCAGGCTCTCTTTTCTTTCCCAAGAAGGGATGGATTTTTCAAGGGGAGGGAAGAAGGCATATTAATATTCAGTGGCCATCCCCCATTTGAGTGCATTGTATGACTGTGAAATACGACCTGGGTCACTTGTTATCTAGAAGAGTATGTACACAAAGGGCATTAGAAAATCTTGGGTGGTTATTGCAGTGCACAATTTGGGGTTTGATGGCCATTGTTAGTTAGGGTTGCTTTTTGTTTTATTTTGAGAGATGATACTTTTTTGGCAGTAAATCATCCATTTGGTTAACTTGTATTATTGAGATATATATTATAATTTTTGTTTTTTTTAAGTGCTTCTTTTCCTCTTTGGCAATTTCTTTTCCTCTTCTGAATATCTGTTTCTCCTACCCCTGTTAACATTTTTAACTAGCCTATCCTCTTACTTTTTCCAATGGGCATTTAGATGACCTAACAGGTTGAGAAGAGCCCTAAAATCCCAAACAAACAAACAAAACTTGACTTTGTCTAGGACTTCAGTGTTTTGAAATTTATGCATTTCAGAAAAGTAATATTCAGGGAGAAGAGGGATTGAGGGAGTTACTTCAATCTTCAAGGGAAAACATAGAGAGCGCTCCTGAGCTTCCATCTGTAAAAGGAAGGATGTTACAGCAAGCAGCCAGATCAACATCTAAACCCATGACACAATTTCAAGTGGGCATGTCTGAATTGAATCCACTCTTTGACAAGTTGACCAAGCTGAAAAAGGTGTTTGACTTCTCTTTCTTTACACATTGTTCTCTTTGTATGTTTTCTTCTATCAAAAAGGTACCTTTAAGCTCAGTAATGAACAATTTGACTTAATGAACAATTAGACATGCCTTGGCAATGGCTGATAGCAGCCGCATTCTCAAATTAATTTTCATTTTTTAAAAATTAGTTTTCATACAGCATTACCTAGATTGAGAAGAATTCTCAAATTTTAAGTGTTTACTATTACATGGAAAGCTTTAAATTTTGTTGAAAAAGTAGATTTTTCTGATATTTTTAACTGACCTCGCTGGATCGAATGCTAGTGTCAGATATAACACACCAACATCGTTAAAAGAACTTTATAGCAAAGTTTGAAACAATTCTTTTCATTTACTAAAGAAATATATGAAGTTATTGGTGTTTCAATTGCTTGATTGTTTTGGATTCTTTTTTTTTTTTTTGGAAAAATCAAGATACAACAGTTTTACTGGACACTGTTGTTTTTTTGTCTCTCAAAAAATGCTCAAATGGTCTGATAAAATACCCAGCATTGTGAGGCATTGGATGGGATGAAAAGGCTTAGTGCTAAGAGAGTTGAGTCATGTTCATCCCCTCCAGGACTAGATGCTAGTTTGGCACAGCATTATTCCCCAAATGGGATGGGACCCAATTAAGAAAAGAAAAAGAGCTTATATACTGTGACAGATCCGCTGAAGGTGTTTGAAGTGCTGCACAAGTGTTCCCTAACGGGCCATTTCCAACTAAATACCTTCTCAACTCTATTTAGACAATACAGAAATGCAGCCATTTTATAGGCTCTAGCATACTAACAAAATCCTCCTCTGGTACTCGACAACACCTGAGTGGGATGAAGAAATGTGTGTGAATAGCCTTTCCAGTCTCGCAGTTACAAGTCGAATGCCTTCAATCTGCAGGCATTATGATGCTGTCATATATTAAACCTGTGTGTGGTGAGCAGAATCACGTAAAGCATCTTTCTCAAGCATCATCATTGGAACTGGCTCCACAAGATTTGAAGCACAGACCTTTCACCCTATAGTTGAGTGTCTTAACCACTTGCCTTGGATGTCACCTTGTTTTCTGTGATATACATAGCCGCCAGGCTTCCGCTATTTAGTAGATTTCCACTTTTCCGGTGATGGAAAAATGTGGGCCCACCAGAATTCAGCCTAATTTTTGCATGCTGGCAAAGTGCAAAAACGGAAATTTAGGGCTACATGGTTGGTATTTTAGGGGATTTTAGACCAATTATTAGATGGATACGTTTGAAATAGTTTCAGGAAATATAACTAGTGCTTGAGTCTCACTGGAAGTAATCAGCTATTCATGGACACTCATGCCAGTCAGCCAGTCACTATACAAGTAGTCTAGTACACATTTTGTTATCAAGCTTGATGGAAGTGTCATAATATAAAAAAGTCAAAACCATTGGCAACATATTGATAGTAATATTCAGTCTAACACAGAAGAAATGTATATTTGCGAATACGAAATAGGGGCATCTGAATTTAAAGGTATACAAGTACTTTGAGTACTATCTCGAAATCGCTAGCTCTCCTGCTGTTGAAGGATATAAAGGTTTTTATTTCCAAGACTGATAAGACTCTCTCTAGCCTATTACAGATATTTCAATACTTTTGGTTCTAAGTCCATGGACCCTTGGAATTCGAATAAATTTGTAAGTACAAAATGTAGGTCTCTGGATCTGGAAACTAAACTCTCCTTAGTAGGTCTATTGGTAACCTAGGCCTCAATAGAAAGGACATCGTTTTCAAAAACAATAGACCAGAGGGCTAGATATTAGCCTATTAATATGGAAATTATAATGCTATTGGTCTTTACTTCAAACTGGTCCCTGATTTGCTCAGCCAGTAACTGTTTTGGTGTCTAGGCCAGGCCAGGTCTAGATTTAGATCTGCTTTTCAATTGTCTGTCAGAATCCATCTTCTCTCACTTCATACAGTCCGATTTTTTAGTCGGCTCAGTGACAATGCTGACTGAGTCGCGTGAGCCGGGTCACCTGGCAGCCATTAACCGGACCACACGCTACCTGCATAGGCGGACTTTATAGGGAACCTTTTACCATAAATTTATTGCGTAAAATTTGTTTTCTAATGACATGTAAACATCTAATTCGTATCAATCAAGAAAACAACCGATCGTCATTTTTGATAGAAAGAAGAAATTTCATAGCTGCTCTTGTTTTTGAATAACATGCTCTTAAAATCTATTTATAGTGTGTCACATTAACAAACACATACTTCAGAGGCTAGTTATGTTTTAGCAGGTAGATGAATAGTTACAATAATGGCACACAAGATAGGACTAGAATCTAGAAAATGACTAATTAGAACGCAAAATTATGAGTGCAGCAAATCAGGGGACGTGTCCAGAGCAGGATTACTAAAACGAGTCCTATTAAATTAAAATTTGTGGCTTTATACTTTAAGCCCTTGATGTTGGCATGAGTTACAGAAGGAGGTTGATAACTGGCAAGTCTGCAGTTGATTTGTCCTTTCAGATAAAATTGGCATTGAGTGACATTGCACTGCATTCCTTCCCCTCCACCCCTTCCCCTTGAAGTCTAGGAAATTTGCTGCTTTTTTGATATTCTGGTTTGGCAGCTATGGATATAGGAACAGTATATTATTCTGGCAAAAAAGAAATGGCTATTTATACACCAGTTTATAAATTATATAGAAATAGAATACAGGAGATTTTCTATATTTGTACACCAGTTGAATTTAAATCCTTCAGTCAAATTCTTTATTATAACATGAGTATCCCCAGAAAAGGAGTGATCTCAGCTATGACATAGTAACATTGATCGATTTGACGTCGCACAGTCAATATTTTACTTAGATCTATAAAACACCTAAAGTGTGGATTTGATCACCCGGCAAAGAAAAGGCCCAGGTATGGCTTCATAAGTTTTCCTCCCTAAGCAGCAAACTAGGTCGCGATAAATCACGTTTTGCAGTAGATGGCTAGTGCCTTCCTGATCCATTGAAACTTGAATTATTGAATTTTGATGTTTTTATGTGATTATTTTTTATGAAATCACCACGATGCACTAAACAAAAATGTCGATAAAGTATAGTCACATAATGTGTGAATGCAAAGAATGTGAATTGTTTGCCTGAAAATGGCATTCTGGTGTATGAATACATAGAAAACCCCCTGAAATCTGTATTTGTAAACCAGTGTATAAAATACCCCCTGAAATCTATATTTGTAAACCACTGTGTAAAATAACCAAAAAATATAAAATCTAGATTTAGATATGGGCCTGGACTTAGATATTTCCATTTCTTACTAGGGCCAGGTGTTTGTCACAATCATTGTCACCACTCACTTTGACTTTCAATTAATGATTTTATTTCAAACTACTTTAATGATCTGTCCCTTTAACATTCATCTTCCCAGATTACATCAAAATAGCACGTAAACTGTTTTTAACTACTTAATGCCAGCTGGGAACAAATCTTCTAATTTAAAAAAATTTTTTTTTTATTTCTATTTGTTTCTCTCTCAGTTGTTGAAGGAAAAAGGCATCACGAAATTGCACATTGTTCCCAAAATTGACCAGCTTGGAGATGAGATTGATTTGAAAGTATTGAACGTCTACCACTATTCATGTGTAAGGGTTCAGTGCTGTTTATCTGGATGTGTCAGTGGAAAGTGTATCTGTTTAATTTTAAACATGATTTTTTTGTTTGTCAGATTTTTATATTTTTCAAGTGTGTGTTCTTATTTAAAAAATGTTAGTTTTACATATAGTACTGAGAGATATTTTTGAACTGAAAAATTATAAACGATGCTCAAGAAGGTCATGGTAACTGAAAAATATATCATACATATTACATTTTTTTTAACACCACAATGAAGATGCTGTAATTGAAAGAATAATTGAGTTTTCGTCCTTTTCTTTGCCTTCTCATACAACAACGAGACAAGGTACAAATCGTATAAGTTGAAAAGAGCCCTAAAACCCCAAACAAACAAAGGTATAAATCATGTCAGGATTATCATTTGCAGGAACAATTTTCATCTCATCTCATAAAAAGATTTCAACTTTCCTGATTGCATCAGGATGTGATTCTTATTGTTTGTTTTTCTTATACAAATTCACACAGCCTCCGGTGGTGGGAAAGGAAAATCAGACTCCTCTGTACTGTGAAATTTATTTTGACGATGTACTGATGTCTCGAGGAGATTTTTCTCTTATACCTGCTTCTGCCATGTGCAGTGCTTACACATCTTTGGCGCAGCGTTTATATAAAGAACCTTTGGCTTCTATTGTCGATGAATCAAGGTCAGTTTGAATTTAGAGTTGTTTGATACAGTTTTGTGAGTGTGATTTCTTAGCCCTTTGAGACTCAAACACAGTTTTGTGAGTGTGATTTCTTAGCCCTTTGAGACTCAAACACAGTTTTGTGAGTGTGATTTCTTAGACCTTTGAGACTCAGACACAGTTTTGTGAGTGTGATTTCTTAGCCCTTTGAGACTCAAACACAGTTTTGTGAGTGTGATTTTTTAGCCCTTTGATAAGATAAGATAAGATAATATATAACTTTATTGTCCTTAAAAAGGCACATTGGCTTTGTTGCTGTAAAAATGCAA
>JAOXNP010006700.1:0-11360 GCA_028571245.1 Chromodoris orientalis
AGTCCCAGGAACATTGACATGACTGTTGAACTGAAGACTCCATTCAAGGGATTCCGCAATGCTGAAATGAGTGTTGATCACAAAATGGATGGTTCCCTGAACACTGTCCTTAAAGGAAACTTGGAGAAGGAGAATGTCAAACTTGTTGTTCAAGGTCAAGATCAAAGTGACAATTACAAAACAAACGTGAAGGGAAATTTGGCTTTACGATCAACGTTGAACAATGCAAAGGTCATTACAGCAGCCTTTTCTCATAGTTTAAGTGATGGTAAACTTCTTTCAAGCGCAGAGATGAATCACAATGGTCAGAAATATCAATGTGATATGAATATTGTTCATAGTGGTAGTGGATGGCATTTCAAGAACAATGGCGATGTAACTTTCAAGGCACCTAAACAAAAAATTACCACCAAATGGGCCCATAAAAACTCTGATAAAACTGTGAAATGTTCCCTCATTTCAACTTGGGGTAAAAACACTCTTCAAGTAGATTTGTCAGGTTCCCATGAACTGTCCAATTTGAGAGAACTCAGCGCAGACCTCAAAATCAAGAGTCCTTGGAAGTCAGCACGCAACATAGAAGCTTCTCTTGATCATAAGCATGGCAGTGGGCTTCTTCAAAGCAATGCCATTATAAGCCAAAATGGAAATACTAAACTTTCATCTAAGGTCAACTTTAAAGGAGATGCAAATGCTGCTGATTTGGACTTTGACTTAAAAACACCTGTCTCTGAAGATCTCAATGGAAAACTTGATGCACAGTATGACAAATACCCCATGACGTCATCTGCCCAGCTGTCCTGGGCTCCTAGAAAGAAGAGCACACTAGAGAGTTCTCTTAACCTTGCTTCACTGGATGATGCTAGTGTCAACGTCAAGCTTACTACCCCATCCCCTAAATATCGTAATATTTTGTTTAAGGCCTCCAATAAGAGAGAAAACAATGAAGTTATCACACATCTGGTCTTGGATTACGGTGTGAGGCAGAATATTGATCTTGAGTCACATATGGCATATGGCGATCAAAAGAAATTTGCACGAGTCAAACTGATGACTCCTTTTGATAACATGAAATCTCTTGATACTGGGATCAGCTTTGATGGAAGTTCCTACAACTTTGATAGCAGTGCCGACTTTGAATTGTTGCCCACAATTGGCAAATTTGAAACTTTGATCAACTGGCAATATGAAAATGATTTAAGTGGAAAAATAAGGTTGAACACCCCCTTCCAAGATTATCCTTATTTTGAGCTTGCCACTTCCAGTAACCAGAAGTCTGCATCTCGCCAGTCCCGTGTGCAGTTGGAGTATTACCCACACAAAGTCTTTAGCCTTGATACTTCATACACTTTTGAACTTCCATTGGCTTTTGAAGCAACGATCAGATCTCCTTATCCGGAGTATGATAACCTTGGTGTCTCCATCCAACACAACCACGCTGATTCTTTCATTCGTAGTCATGGAGAAGTCAAATATCAACCTGATGCCATGATCGAAGGAGATTTGAATGCTGACTGGGCATCAGACATTGATGGAAGCATAGTAGTTAAGACACCATTCCAGAACTTTGAAACTAACCAGCTCTCATTAAGGCATAAAGGTAACAAAGGCTCATTCTCCACCCATGGCGAGGTATTTATTGCACAGCAAAAGCTTGCTGTTGATGCTTCCCTGAAAACTGGTTTTGCAACATCTGGCACGTTCACACTAACAAGTCCAATCTCTGGAATGGAAAGCATTAAGGCCACTCTGAGGAAAAGAGGTACCATCGACAACTGCAAGGGAGGAATAGTGCTTATGGTCAACAAGGAAAAGACACAGGCAAATTTCAATCACAAGTTGACTCAATCATCTGTTAAATCTGGACTCAGCATTACTACACCTTACATTGAAACAATCAAACTGTCTTTAGACCATAATGGCCCAATTAAGAGTTTCACAAACAAAATGTCCCTCAATTATGGACGCAAATTTGATGTTGATACAACTGCTACTTTTGACATGAGGGAGAACGACATAAATGGCAATGGACTGTTGAAATACAAAATCGGAAAAGGCCGCAATACTGCACGGCTGAACATCAAAAAGTCAGGAAGTATTGAAGATATGTCTTTCAGTGGCTCTGCCTCTCTCAATAGAGATGACATCAGTATCAGTGGCTCTTGGAAGACTGTTGGTGAAATTGATGGCTCTGTCATCATCAAGACCCCATTTGAAAACTTCAAAACCACTAGCATGTCTTTGTCTCACAAGGGTGACTTGAGTTATTTCCAAAGTAATGCTAATATCAATTACATGGACAACAAGAGCATCTATGGCAAAGTAGAACTGACAAACAGGGATGGAAATAGGGTAAAGTTTATGTCCCAGCTCTCAACACCCTTCAAACAACTTGAAGCAAGCTCCTTTGAATTCAACAATGAAATTAATACAATTTCAAATCAGATTGATGGAAGCATTGTCCTTACCACCACATTGAACAAGTTTGGCTCTGGCAACATTGCATACACCAAGTCAGGAGACATTAATAATCTAATGGTTGATGTTGGTGTTACGAGAAATGGCAGGGATCTGGCTGCTCTGAAAATGACAAACAATATGCAGGCAAATGACCTTCATAGCAAATTTGATTTGAAGACAGTTGCAACTCCAGCAGTAGTCTTTACAGTTGACCATTCTGGTGATTTCTTCAGTTTCAACACCAAGACTGTTGCAACAGTAGGAAAGAACACTCTTTCAAGTGAAGCAAACATGAAAAGAGGTTATCAATCTTTTGATGCTGATGCCTTGATTCTCTATAGATATGGAAATCGAGCTCAAAAGAAATGTTCCATGAACGTTCACACTGATGGTGACTGGGAAAGATGCAATCTTCGTCTTAATGGCATGTTGAATGATGATGAAGTCAAATTATCTGCAACAAGACAAGGTTCTCTTCAAGATTTGAGCTTCAACGGCATGGCCAGCTTTAATGACAAATCTGTTGACATAAACGGATCCTGGAGAAACGAAGCAAGCATTGACGGCAAGATTGACATTCAAACACCATTTAAAAATTACAAGAATATTGGCTTGACCGTGTCTCATTCTGGTGACACTTCCAAGTTTAGCAGTAGCGCCACTTTGAATTACATGGACAACAAACAAATCTCTGGCAATATGGATCTGACAGCCTATTCCATTGATAGGATTATGTTTAGTACACGTTTGTCTACTCCATTCAAGAATTTTGAATTTGTTGATGTAAAATTCAATAACGACTTTGATAGCTTTAGCACCGACATCTCTGGAAATCTTGCTATGTCAACACCAATTGCTGACTTTGGCACCAAAGCTCTTCGTTACATCAAAACCGGTACCCTCAACAATCTGAAAATTGAAGTTGTATCAACTGACAATGGTGTTGAATCTTCAGGTCTAAAAATTTCCCATGACCTTAATGGGAAAGAGGTCCATTCAAATGTGGATTTCAAGAGCTCTTCTTTGCCAGAAATGCTTCTCGCTTTAGACCATAGCGGAGACCTCAACAATCTTAAGACAATTGCCATGGGAAAGTTTGGAAAGAGCAACGTCGTTAGAGGTGAAGCTCAATTGAACATGCAAGGTAATACCATTGATGGAGAAGGCAAGCTGATGTACAATATTGCTGTTTTGGGACAAAATAAAGGATCCATGAAGATCCATAAGGATGGAGTAAAAGATGACCTTAATGTTGGAGTCATTGTTACTGTTGGAAACAAAGTCTCAAAGGTTAGCGGTAACTTCAAGAACACTGATGAACTGCTGGTTTCAATGACTTTAAATACCCCAGTAGACAATTTCAAAAATGTTGGTCTGTCTTTGAGGCACAGTGGCGATCTTGAGAGATTCAATTGTGACGGCAAGATTGAAATAATGGATGGCATGATTTTCACCGGTAAGGTTGATTTCTACCGCTATCTCTTCCGTCGTATTGAAACTGTTATTGAAGTTACAACTCCTCTCAAAGACTTTGAATTCACCAAATATGAATACAGACATGAAGGGGAACAGGACAGCTTTAAATGTTCATCCACCCTTCAGTATGGTGACTCAAAAAGAATTGTCTATGATTTAACAGCATCAACTTCACCAAATCCTGATTTCACTTTGTCCTTGAAAACCCCAGAGAGTGGCATATCTGCATCTGGATCTTTGGACTATATCTCACCTAAGTATGCTATCCAGGGTAAAGTTGAGGATCAGACCGGTCAAGTCTTTACTATTGATGGAACTCTGGATACAACAAATGACATTGTTGGGTCTCTCAAAATCAATACACCTGTTGAACAATTCACAGATGTTGGACTGAGCTTTTCACATCATCAGGGGGACACTATCATGGAAACTAATGGTCAAATAACCTATATGGATGGTAAAACAATTTCACTTAAATGTGATGGTGCTGTACATTATGATGGAAATTATAGATTGTCAACTCAATTGTCAACTGAGTTGCGAACTCCTTTTATAGGCAATGAGTTCAACAGAATTGAACAGATAACTATTATAGACAAATACCTGTTAAAATATACAACATCAATTACTTATGGAAATGATAAGACCATCGTCTATGAGATGTATAGAAATTTAAAGCCAAAGCAAGAATTTTCCATATCTCTCAAAACCCCATGCGAGAATTATGAAGAACTTATGTTGTATCTGTCTCTTGACAACAATGGTCCAAAATATGCTTTGAGCAGTCAGGTCAATGCCGGAAATAATAACATTTACACCTTGACTGGATCCTTCGATAATTCCGCAGACATCTCAGGAGCAGTGAATATTGCAACTCCTCATGAAGGTTTCACTGACATTGGCATGGATTTCCTCCACTCTGGAGACAGTGACAAGTTTGGTACTGAGGGTAAAATTACATATATGGACGGCAAAGACATCAGTGGTAAAATGAGTTTCTACCGATACATGTGGCGTCGCATAGTTGCTTCTACTGAGTTGAACACACCCTTCATCGGGATGGAAAATACTAAAGCTGAAATGAGCTTTGAGGACAACTCTAACAGCATAAGTACAATGGCACTTGTAGAGTATGGTGCTGGAAACAAACTGAATGGCAATCTGAAAGTCACCTATTCTCCAAATTATGACATTATGTTGACCTTAAATACTCCATTCAATGAGTACAAACTTATCCGTACCCAGGGCTCTTTGGATATGACAGCTCCATCCTATGAAATAACCTACAGTATTGATAATGGAAACAGCCAAATGTATTCAGCCACTGGAAAGCTTAATTTCTATTCTATTCAAAACCTTGACGCTTCATTGGAAATGAACACCCCATTGACTGATTTTGAGTATTCTAAAGCTGAATACAGCCATAAGATTGATGCCAGTCAAATTGATGGATCTGCGTATGTCATTTACATGAATGGACAGAAAATGAGTGCAGAGCTCAAGACAACGCTAACTCCAAATTTTGATGCTACTGTTACATTGAAGACACCTTTCTCTGGATTTGAGAATATGCAAGGAAGTGCTACATTTGAAGAATCTTACAACAGATATGAAATGTCTAGTTCCTTGAATTTGGGCAGAGGACAGTTTTACTCCATGTCCTCTGACGTCGATTACTCCAGTTTCCCCATGAGAGCTCTAGCCAAGATCAGTACACCTTACACTGACTTCCGTAACTTGGAACTTGTTCTTACACACGATGGAGAATTGAACAATTTTGCATCCACTGGTCATTTTACTTCCCCACTCACTCATGACATCAACGCCAAGGCAAGTCTCAAGTATGAATCAATGTTGAACATGGCAGCTGCTGCTTCATTGCAAAGCTCTTTGCCTGGATTTGATGATTTGAGGGCTGAGATGACAATGTCTAACCCATCTGATGAGAAAAGGACGCATCTTCTCGTAGGATGGACAAGTGGACAAGAGGTGAGATTCATTTATCACTGACAAGATTCTTTAAATGTAGGAATATCTAATCTTTAACTCAGTTCAGACTGTCTCAAATCAATTTTCAAGTTGACTTATGTTTTCAACATTAATAAATTATTGTCACAGTGTTGTATGCCAATAAAGTAGGTTCACAAGTGGACAAGAGGTGAGATTCATTTTTCACTGACAAGATTCTTTAAATGTAGGAATATCTAATCTTTAATTCAGTTCAGACTGTATCAAATTAATTTTTAAGTTGACTTATTTTCTCAACATTGATAAATTATTGTTGCAGTGTTGAATGCCAATAAAGTAGTTTAAAAGTCACTTTTTCTTTTTATATTAAATATTTACCATCAGAATTTGCACACATATTATAGACAAACTGAAAGTATTGTACAATCAGGAAAATGTAAAGTTCTATGCTGGAAAGTCTGAAATAGGTTATCAATGTATTCTGAAAATGTCTCTTTTAGGTGACTGTAGATGGAACATACAGACGTCAGCAAAGCTGGTATGAAAATGTGATCAACACTGATGTCACTGTCTCAACTCCTTTCACAGCTGTGCGCAGTTTGGTTTGGCAAATTGAAGCTACAGGTAGATTTCTGTTCCTCCATGTTCTTATAATATGGTTTGTAGTGATAATTCCAAATGTTTCAGTAGGAGGGAGGTACTTTAACTTCAGACTAAAATCTAATAAACTTTTATATTGGAGAAGAATCACAATGATATCGTATTAACTCCTAGCATTGCTCTAATGAAATGTTAACTATCTACCATTTCTTTGAACCAGACAAGGAAGACAGTCTCAGCCAGAAACTGAACTTTGAGTTGAATGGTGACAATCTTCTGGACATCGAGAGTGAGTACAAATTCAAGGACAAGCCAGAAATCCAAATCAGTTTCAGACAACCATGGCCTATGCTGTACTCTGCTTCCATGTCTCATGACAGTGAAACTTCAGATGCTGAGGTTTTCGTCAACTGGAACAGGTTTGTGAAATTCTGTGAACTTAAAATGTATGATAGGTCTTCTTTAGAGAGTTTTGCTGTCAATGTTAAAACCCTGGCATCAAGCGACTGACAAACATAACTACTGAGAGAAGTAAAGAATTTGTATATGTTTCACAGTAATTTTTCAACAGATATGGTCAATGCCTTGCTCATCCATATCATCTCATTTTCTCTGTCATAGGAATGAACCTGACAGCAATATCCGCATGCAGACAACAATGACTGATAAGTCCAATGATTACCAAACTGAGAACAGTATCGACATCAGACTGATCCATGCTACACGTCAAGTAGGAGTTTTCCACAAGGTCAACATTGACGACACACAGATGTCTAGCAGTGGAAACATCTACTGGGATAATGATGATGCCAGCAAAGTTTTCTACAATCTTCAAATGATCAATAATTCCAGACGTCGTAAGGAAATGATAGATAGCAGCTTCAAGCTGGGATTGCCTTCAAGAACACTTGGATTCACCAGCTCATACAGGTATTAGCTTATTCTTTAATATACAATACTTCAGAAAAAGAAAAGCTTTGTAAATTAAACATCTTTGTTCAAAAATATTCCCATAACATTTTGTCTGAGTATCTTCTAATTCATTGTGAGGAAATGTGTTTCTTCTCAAATTGAAGGCCTATTACCTATGATAAAGATAAACAAGCAACCCTCATACCATTTGCCTTATTTCGTGCATGTTTCTTTTATCTGTCTCTTGGTGTTTTCATGCATTGATATCAAATGACTTTTTATATGTTGCCTGTTACCTGTCAGCTTTGTTGTCCCTTATGAGGTAATTGCTAAAATGTTATTACCTGAATATGTAAGCCATCACTATGGTGATTTTTTATGGTGAAGACGATTGTTTGTTTTCATTCGCACCATGAATACATTTTAAAGCAAAGGTATTATGCTAATCATGCTACATAAAAAGAGGACGTACAAATAATGCATCACTAGATCTCATTTCCCCCTAAGAACTATAATTCTAAGAATTAAAAGCTTTTCTTCTCCTCTTAATGTTACTTTAAAAACTTCCTTTCACTAATCTATTAAGATAATTGTCATTACTTCATGCTACTTTCAGTGACAACAAGGCAGTCAAGGCTGCAGATGTTATCCTTAGCTGGGACATGGATCGTGATGACAGCAAACAAGTTGGAATCAAAGCAACAATGAATCGCGGTGACAGCTTGAAAGGAGATATTACTCTTAGCTTACCATCTTTGAGAAAGGTATATATGTATTTTAAATTATTTAACACTGAATTGATGTTTTGCATGGGAGAAACAATTGTTTTAGACTGTGGATGATTGATGCATGCAATGTTGACTAACAATGCAAGTGATTTGAACAACTAATCAAACCTTTTTAATTATTACTTTTCCATTTCAAGGAAATTCGTGTCGACGGAGAGATGATGATGAAAAATGGTCGTATAATTTTTGACACCAAAACAGACTTCTCCTACTCAGAAGACTCCAGGAAGACCCTTACCCTGACGTCTAAATTGGCCGATGTGTCTGATTACTACAGCAACTTTAACTACAGTCTGAGTTTTGGTGTCAGCCATCCATACACCAACCTTGATCTGAAGGTTAACTCACACGTTGGAAGTTCTGATGAACGTACAACATTTGGCATGGACACAGATTACCTTACAGCCAAGAGGCAGATGAAGAACTTGGCTCTTCTCACAGAAATCAACAAGTTGAAGAAACAAATCAATCTTCAGGTATGCTGAACATATTGGGTATATTATCTTTATGTAAACCAGGAAGTGGAGGAAGACGACTTATTAAGTTTAACAAACAACAATAACAATATCAGTTAAGGGCAAGCTAGTTATATGTGCCTTTAAATGACCTCTCCAATCTAAAATAACTAACAGTAGAAAGATTAAATATGTAATATTAACATATGATTTAAAACAAAGCAGAAAGTAGAAACCATAATATTCAGTCAATTAACTTTGAGAATTTTAATAGAATTCTTGCAATGAATTTTCTCATCATTCCTATGATACTGATACCCATCTTTCCCCTTCAACTTATAGGTTAACAGTCCGATGAATAAAATTGAAGTGATGGGAGATGTTGTCAGCACAAGCCCTTACAAAGTTCGCATGATCAACAAAATTAATGATGTTGAGACCTTCCGCTCAGATGTCACTGTTGACGAGATGAAAAAATCCTTTGTCCTCAATTCTTTCATAGATACAGGTAATTGTTTTTGATATGAAATCCCAGAAATAAAAGAACCAGATATGACCTGTCTTATTCATCGTAATCAGAATCACGTCTGCTTTCATATCCATAATTTTAGTGGCATGTTCAACTTTTTGATTATGTTCCACCATAAAGGATTAGATACAGCAAAAGAATTGAAGTTGTTATTTGCATTTATCATCTTATACTTTATAATGTTTTAATTATTTGCAACTTATTACATCATCACTGTGCTAATGTTGCATGTGTTAATCTCCCTCTTTAGAATTGAACATTTCCAAATATCTTCTTAGGATGGCACAAATGAAAGTTAGCAAACACTTATGATCATGAATAATCTTATCTTTCCAGAGCATATGACCATCTCAGCCAAGTATCCCAACAGCACTGCCTTCCAGGCTCAGATAAGACACCGTAACATTGATCACGATCATACAGAAGCCTTACTGGGTCTGCGTTTGAATACATCCCGCCTCCTGCACACAAGACTGTCATGGCGTCCAGAATTGAAGAATGAACTCAAATTTCTCTTTTTGGAAAAAGCAGTAGAAGAAGCATTAAAAGCCAGGGTGGCATTAGCAGAAATGAATGAAGCTATGAGTGATGAGGTAATCTGAAGTTAAGATTATCACTTTTTTTTATCTTTAGCAATATCACCGCCATCATCATTAATTGTAGCACATCCGTTTGTAGAATGTTTTTGCAGAGAAGCACACAGTCTGTTGCCAGTATCGCTGCCTCTTGCTTTCATTCTGAACCAGTGTTCAATAAGCTTCATCTCTTAATTCTATCTGGTCTTCCTGTGCCCCATTATGATTCTTCAGTTTTTGTTTCTAAATACGATTTTCAAGAGACTGACAGCAAGTGATGAGTCCACATGTCTCAACTTTTGATTTTTTGAAAGTACAAAGGAACGCTGGTGCTTTCATGCTGACTCATCCTTATTCTTCCTCATTTGCATTTTATCTTTCCATGATATCCTTAGTCCAATAACATTTCATCCTGAATGCAGATTTTTTCAATGTTTTCTTTGTGTACTGTTCATGCTTCACAACTATACATTCATTTAGAAATATGCTGGGTCCTTCTGAGAACTCTTGTTATTATTCCTGAAATAAATCAACCTTTCCAAGTGAAGCTTAAGACACTTTATAAATTTTTTGTTGCAGATATCTGCTAAATACAGTGCCATTACCGATGAAGTTGCCCAGGAGCTTCAACCGTTTATTAGTCTGCTCAATGAACAGTTTTCTGTTGTTGCCGACAAAATGGGAGCCTTGTCTCACGAACTACAATCAATGTATGAGCGCAACGACTTTTATATGAAGGACATAGGAGAGGAAATCAATGTTCATTACTTTAGGATGCTGTTGTAAGTGGTGGACTTTGTAGACATATTTTGAAGCTTGAATTCAAACAATATTTTGTGTGGTCATTTCACCAGAAACTATTCTAATCTCTCAAAGGAGAGCATCTGAAAGATTAAGAATCAGACTCATACACCTTATTATGTCAAGACAATAAAATTTCAACTGAAATTGCTAAAATTAGGATCATCAAAATAACTTTCATTTGTCCATAGTCTTTCACTGTTTATGAGATAAAGGGGCATATTTTGAAAATAATATGTAATTCTCTTTATCATCTGCCATTCTTTCTTTCATCAGAGATAAAGTCACCAAACTGACTCAAGACTACAGAATCAACTACCAGCAGCTCATGAAATCAATGACTGAATCACTCAGAGACTTGAGAAACTTCCCAATTCAGGAGGAATACTCAAAGATGGTGGAGGGAAATGTACAGTGGGTTGATGAGAAAGTCACAAAAGTCCTGTCTTGGATAGAAGCTGCCATGGATCAACTGGACCAAACCATCCAGGGGTACAAATCTCATGCTTTACAAGTCAAAAAACAGGCTCTTGGTAAGTATGCATTGTAAACATTAATAGTATCTGTAATTATAATTACTGTTTCTGTCATTATCATTATTGCATCTGTACATTATTATTATTGTTATTATTATGATTATTATTATTATTATTATTATGATTACTATTATTATTATTATTATTACGATTATTATTACTATCACTACTATTATTATTATTATTATTATTATTATTATTATTATTATTATGATTCTTATTATTATTATTGTTGTTATCATCCTCCTCATCATCATCAT
>JAOXNP010007810.1:0-11342 GCA_028571245.1 Chromodoris orientalis
GACGTCCTTCGGCCGAAAAAAAATTCGTAATGTCTAACCGCACCCCTCGCGGTAACCGCAATTTCCGCTTACTAGGCTCACCGAAAATGGTGCGGTAGGCGCAGTCAGAGAGTTAAACTTTTGCTGAAGGACTATAGGTCATTATTGGATATTCCCTGTTTTTTATATTACGGCTGGGTAACAAATACTCCCTGTGCTAAATGATAAAATAAAGAGAATTTCAACAACAATTCATTTCCCATCACAAGGCTAAAGGATACGGTTTAAGTTGGTCTGCAAAGTTTTTCATGTCTTCTCCTATCTGTTCTTGACCAAGGGGGGCGACTACACTTAATTCCACCAAATGAGATTGACTCAACGGCTCCAGGTTTTGCGGATCTGTTTTCCCTTGTAGTTTGATCTGTCCAAGCAAATAGATTGAGGTTCAGTGGTAAAGGTAACAATAAAGATGAGCATGAGTTAACAATTTTTAACATAATTAATAGAACAGCTCACATTAACACTTTTTAAAAAGTAAATGAAAGTAAGACAAATTTTTCATCATACGCGAAATATTTTTGTTAACATTTTGAAGGTACGTTAACAAGAACATGTTACGTGAAACCGGCACAATGAAAATGAATTTAAAATAGCAAACCAAATTTAATCTTTTGGGTAGCCTCATTGTTTTTGTTGAGTGTCTGAATCTAGCTTGGCTAAATTGTCAACAACACTGATATCATTTAGGTGAGATACAGCGAAACTCTGTTAAAGTGAGAGAGGACGGCCCAGGCACATTTTCTCGCTATTGCCGAGTTCTCCTTCTTCCCAAATGATGAATTTACCAATGCCAACGGCACCGTGCAGTCTAGAGCCAGCAAAGATGAGAAGGGAGATGGAGGAGGTGGAGAGGGGACTACACACCGCACAAGGACGCACCCTGTGTTGTTTTTCTTTGTTACCAGCCACCATGAGTTGTGCCCTTTCGGGAACTTGACAGCGAGGTGGGAATGGGGCGAGTGGCGAGAACTTTTATTAAAAGTTATTATCGAGGTGATCATCCACTTACTCTCGTTAAATACAGTGGTTTACTCTTAAAGATTGAGAAGGATAAAAAAGAAGGATTGAAAAATGTCTCGTTACTACAATGTTCTCGTTATTACAGTCTGTAGACATGTTTTTCTCAAAACTGACATTTCCTGCTTGTTGATACTTTTGATCTAATTATGGCAAAGAATTCAAATATACAGCAGTGCTCATAAATGAATGCACTTTTTGAAAATACATGCATCTAAGCTTTGATCTAGGTACAATGTGTTGTATGGTTTTCCTGTGCACCCATGTGTATGGCAGTGATAAAAAAAAAAGGAAGAAAGAAATGAAGCTTTAGCACCATCAAGAGTGTTCTTCGTAGTGAAAACTCCTACCAGCGGTAACCAAGTATTTTCCGTAGTAAATAAAAAATGTTAGATTGAAAAGCACCTCTCAGAAAAATGAAAATCTAATCAAAGACTTAGGGTGTCAGATCATTCATTTTAACCAATAAGAATGAAATGAGGAGGGGGGAGGAATTGTTTTACAGATGTAATTGTTGAAAGATTCAAGAAATAATAAAGTTTTTGAAAGGGTGAGAATTAGATCATAGCGAAAAAAGAAACCAAACTAAAAACCTTTGTGGTGACAGGACATGAAAAGGTTTGCTAGGACAATTTTCCATATGGCACAAAAAAAATGTGGAATATCAACTTTCCTTATTACACCCTTATTGATCAGTGTTGCACTGAGTTCACATTTAAGTTAATGCACATTTTCCACATTGGTCAATGAAGATAATATAATGATTATTAATGAAATCATGAAAGGAGGGATATATCATAGTGCATCAATGAATGGTTAATTTTAAAAAAATAATACTATGAAAAATGAATCATATGCATCCAAAAAAGAAAACAAGTAGAAAACATTTTGATGGTCTCAAGAGTTGAAAACAGCCCATCCAGTCCCATGATCAGGGTTCAAATGGGAACATGGCTAAAAAGAAAAGATACAGACTCGCCATTATGAGTTCTTCGCACAGCTTCTGCCAGTATCATTGATATGTCCATAGACTGGAAAAAAAGGGAAAGAAACAAAACAGAAACAGGATTTTATCACACCTTTTAACTGAGACTAGAAAATAGGACGGACTTCCACAAAATTGTGTGCGTTATTCACACCCCATACTAGACCATTAAAGATAAACAACAGGCTAGCGGAACCATAGGCGATTGCAATACCCTACTACTACTTGTTTCATGTTCATCAAAGACAACTTCATCAGAATAACTAAGTATATCACAATGAAATGTAAACCAAACAATGCATTAATTTTCAGAAATCCCTATTGCAGTTAAGAATGAAGCTATAAGATGATTCAGAATTACCAGACCCATTCTACTAAGTTACAGTTGCTAATTGAATCAGTCCACAACACAAAAAATCATGTCACTTGTTTGCTTCGTTTGACATTATTTTCAAAAATTGTTTTAAGTACCCCCAAGGTGAGGCAAAGTTGAAACAGTCAAATCATATTTATATTAGGTTAACCAATGGTGCCCTTTAGCTCAGGACAAAGTACTCCTATCTGTAACAACTTTTTACTTCTAATTCTGACAGTATAAATACGACTGAAGAGAGATTATCGCAGAGAATATTCAAAACTTTAAGCATCATCCCCAAAACATGATGACTTTTGCAACAAATGATTTAGTCTTAAGGGTCAGTCTTGCATCGTGAAGGTGCAAGACCACCACATTTAGTAAGTAATGCTGCTAGTATTTACCATGCTAGATACATGTATTCAACTGATATGGTGCCTTAAAAAGATTAATACAACAGCACTGCAAAGAGTTAAATTTTATGATTCGCAAGCATCCTGTGGATTTCAAAGAATTCTTTCAGAATCAAAAAGATGGTTATCCTTTTCTCCACAATGAATGATCAGAATTGTGCATTTGTCAGGGACTCATCATTTCCCATAAAATTAGTTTCTCGCACAGGGCACATTATCCATTTTCATTTGTCTAGAAAGGTCAATAAACAAATATGCAGTTTTGAGCATACAAACAACCTTTTTTGAAAGAGACAGACCCTGTTGAATGAAAAACAATACTTTACAGTGTGCCATTGGCAAAATATGGATTGTGGGTGCAGTCTCTTTTAAAGAAAGAAGACTGCCACTTCTTAATGCTGTAAAGCTTCGATGAAAAATACTTATTTAGCTTGTCTGAAGAAAAAGAGTAATGACAAGATCAAAAACATGTATTTAATGCAGAATGGCTCTAAGCCACATATGCAAAAACTAGCACGAGTTTCATTAACTTGACTTTAGTCCTGTTAAAATCGACGATCCCTTTGAGGGGAAACAACCTATAGTCTTCGGAAAGTCCTGACCGCCGTCCACATGACTATTTTCTCATGGTACAACTTGCAGGACTGAGTTTATAGGTGCTGGATCAATTAAAAAGAAACTTAAATCAGACAGGTTGCTTCTCATAAAAGACATAATTTTTCACATTAAAAAGAAATAATGAGGGCAGTTGAAATCATTGGCACAGGGTATATAGAAAATTCTCTCCAATTTGAGAGAACTTAAAACTTTAATAAACAGTATATCCATTGGAATGATACTTAGATATTCATTCACACTGAAGCTTTGAAATGAATGGGTCCAGTAATTATGAATCATGCTGCATTAACAAGTTCCTCATATGTTGTAATCAAAATCTGTATGTATAAATTTAAAAAAAAACTAGAGTGACAGAAATATATGGAAGCCAGGAGGTACTTAGTATGCTGCAGGTATAGCAAGTGGTCAGCAGGTCTATTTTTCTTAAAAGCTGCAATATGCATTGGATTATTCTTGTTTCATCATTCAAGGTGCCTATACCATAAATCAGGGCTGCCAACCCAGTTTCATAATTTTTAGTAAAAGGTAAGAAGAAATTTAGTAATAGTCCACAAAAATTAGTAAAAGTACTCCGCTGTATCCAACACTGATAAATTTCATAAGAATTATCTGCCTACTCAAGTATTGTTTATGTCTTTTAAAAGTTCCAAAGGTGACCTTTCACATTTCTAACTGTTCCCTTTCACGCCCCTTGCACCCAGAGAAAGAATTGTTGTTTTGTACTGTTGTTGTTTTTTTGGCGTTTTTTCTTGCAGCTTATCTCCCTCCTTTTTTAATTCTCAAGTCCATTGTGGGTAGTAACTCTCTATCTCTCTCTACCTCCAACATACGGTCAACCGGTCATCTTATCTCCCTCCTTTTTTAATTCTCAAGTCCATTGTGGGTAGTAACTCTCTCTCTCTCTAAACATCATCCATGATCCGGACATCCCTGTTATAAAGAAATAGCGACAGAAAGTGTTTGAAGCCTGTCGCATTGCATGCAATACTCCGATCTAAGCAAAATGTCTTCAAAATTCGGGTTGGTGGGCGACTTTGCTTTGCGGCGATGACGAGTCAAGCAGAAATCTTCCGAAACCGGCAAGAGGGCTTTACGACTTATCAAAATCGGCATACTTTCACCAATGGCCTCTACATTTTTATGTCGGCAGTATAACTGCATGCAGATAGCGATCGATGAAGACGACTAAGCTAAATCAATGCGACTGCTCGCCTAAGAACTGCTCACCAAAAGCCGGGGAGATTTGAGAACACGGGGAGGCCGGTAGTTGGGCATAAAGCCGGGGAGACTCCCCGGAAACCGGGGAGAGTCGGGAGGTTTGGCCTGCTCATTCCGAGGCCAAAACTTCTCCTCGCCCCACGCCATCCATACATGCAATATTTGTCTGTTCGTGACTGTCATGACAAACATCTGAGTAGGATATTTAAACAACGTTAGATGTAGTGGGCTTCGACTGACTACCGACTACCGGTTATACCGTTATAATAAAAATAGGCCGATCATATCGGCCTACTTTGCTACCACAATGAAAACTACACTTACTGGTCATAGCCATCTCTCTCTCTCTCTCACGCATACTAACACTAACACGCAGACATATACTGACTGTCAGACACAATCATACATAAAAGTACACACACGCACGCAGTATACTAGTGCTGATATTGTATGCCAGCATCACCAAGTTAACATCGATGTGTACTACACATGTGACAATAACCTTGCATTATAAAATCTCTCTCTCTCTCACACACACACACACAGACACACACTTACATATACATATGCGCAGGTAATGTGCTGATTGTATGCAGGAATGACCGGACTAACATTCTAACATCAAAGTTTACTATAAGTGTAGCAGTCACCCAGCATTGTTTAAAAATTCTCTCTCTCTCTCACACACACACGCACAGACCAAACGCGTACCTGTGATGTGCTTATAGTATGCTACCGTAGCCTACTAGATCTAGTGTCCAGGCAAAGACGTACAGCCGAGACGGCCCTTTCGATCTTACGATACATTGTTGCTGGAGGGGTAATGTTGGGTGGCGAGGCCACCAATAAGCTAGTGCATGTCCTCACACACTTCAATAAAGTATGGCACTTTAAGTAAAGGTAGTGTTCATATCAATTAATGTGTTGCTTTGAAGAATTTGAAGATAGAGCGTGTAAAACTAGTTTCGTCTTCCATCCAGTAACTCAATTGTTTTTGTTTTCTGTTTTGTTTTGGATTTTTTCTTATTCCATAACACAAGCTCCTTTCTTCCCCAAAAAACCAAGGGGTGCGGTTATTAGGGTCAGTGCTGTTAAATGGGATAATATGGTGTATATATATATGTATGTTAAACAGAACCCAACAGATTGAAAGTGGAAGAGAATGTAACTAACCTAGTCGATGATTTCAATTGATGTAAGGTGAGGAGTTTCGAATGGGAGGATCTTTATAATTTCTCGGCAATGCCGGCAATTTTTTATTTTGTTTTAGCCAGCAGTAAGCCGGCATTCACAAAATTATCGGACATGCCGGCAATATCGGAGAACTACAGGCCTGCTATTAACAAGTGCAGCCATATATGAAAGTAAATAATGCTATCATATCTAAGTCAACCATATAAATATATGCCTGATGACCACAATTATGGAGGACAAAAAAGGTATAAAGAAAAATCAAATTCAGGATAGAAACGATGAGCATGGCAGGAGCACAGGAACATCAAGGAAAGAGCAAATAATTCTACAAGGAAAGAGCAAATAAATTCTACGAGTCGATTAACTACCACAACAAGAAAAAACCACAGGCATTCAAATGTAAAATACAAATAGAAGTTGTGTTTTGTTGAAAGAAGGAACTGATGAAAAAGTGAAAAAGAAAATGGAGAGGAAGAAAAGACAACTCAGGGAGAAAGAGAAATTAGAACTTTCTTAGCACAATGTAAAATATCTCTTACCTTTAACACTTTGCCTAACTGTACAATTTTGACATCTTCAACAAAAACAACATGCTTCAGTGGCCATCTCTCCTCTTTGTCATCATCTTTCATTAAAGTAACTGGACCTTTTTTGCGTTCTGAAATAAAAGTTTTTTGAGGTATAAGGGTCACTAGTTAAGTATTCAAAATCAGGTAGAGGGAATCAAGTTAAGAGCCATGATTTTTTCATACCAAATAAAACACCCTATTTGGGACTTCCCAGAAAGTTATGCTTATTGTGAGTTTAATAGGTGCTTTAAATAGATGACTCTACAATGTCACACGACAACTGCCAAAGAAGGGACAATGAGATTGCTCGACATGACTTTTAAACTATGATTTATCATGGCTTTATAAAGGGCTTAAAGGTTACAATTTGTGTAACTTTGCATTATTCATTTGTGGCATCTGCTCCATCAAAATCTTGAGTTTAGATCTGTTTCGGTGAGTTTGAAAGAGTTAGCAGATCTCTCAAAGATGAAGAATGTGAACGCAGACCTTCAAGGGCTTACTGAAAAATCAGAGTCGGCCAAAAAAAATTGAGATCAGGATTGATGCACAAACAATCTATCATGAGATGGAGCATTCCTTGGGCATTTCATCACCTTGCTGATGATACTGCATGAATGCCTACATGCCCTAAGGTCACAGCTTGATGGATGCCTCATTTACTAATCAATGAACAATAACAAGAAAAGGATGAATTTTGCTCCACTTTGCTTTCAACCATTTGTAAGAGGTCAATCAAGGAACATTGGAAACGATGTGACTGGCGATGAAACATGAATGTAGATGTATGACCCTCGAACAAAATGTCAATCTAGAATATGGATCTTCCCTGCTGAGACCCCACTCTGAAATTTAAAAAATTCAGAAGGGTTGGAAAGCACATAGTGGGCTGTTTCCTCAGCTCAAAAGACCACAAAGCCTCAGTATCCCTTCAAGACCTGTGCACAGTCACCTCAGACTGGTATGTTAACCACTGCATACTAGCAGTTCTAGAGAAGTGGCAAGTACTGTCCATAGACCGGCACAAGGGGCTTGTTATGGCACAAGGACAATGCTCACATTGCCATGGTGACAGTGCAGTCTTTAAACCAGAAACAGCATTAGAATTCTTGCCCGTTCTTCACATTCTTCAGACCTGTCACCATGTGACTTCTTTGTGTTCCAATACATCAAAGAAACACTCCATCGGTGCTATATGGGCATCAGAATGCAAAATTTCCACCACACCTCAGAAATGAGGTAGAACTGCTTTGACTTTTGGTCCAGGTGAATGTAACTTTGCATACAAGCTCAAGGAGATATCTTTGAAAATTTTTGAAGGTGATACCATTGCTCCTTATATTCCATTCCAGAAATGTAACTAGTAACCCTCAAATGAAGAATGCAGGAATACTTGAAAGGTAATTAACAAACTGGCAGGGGTCGGCTGAGGGAAACATGGAAACGATGCATTGACAGAGAGCTACGTGAGATGAATCTCACATGGAGCGAGCTCGGACAGATAGCTCAAGACATAGAGAGATGGAAATTGCTTGTAAGTGGCCGATACCCTACCAGGTGTGAAAGGCATTGATGATGATGATGATGAATAACAAACTATATTTTCCTTAAAATGTATTCTTAGCTTCTATCCTATTTCTCATAACATGCTTTGTTTTATGGAGAAAATTACCAGCTCCAGGTTTTTGTCAATTTCATTGGTTCTATTTGCTTGTTGTTTTTTTTTGTCATTTTCAGATACTAATTTTGATCTGCCACCCCACTAGAGACTGATGTGTTGATGTAAGAGACCAGGAGAGAGCCTTTCTAGATGACTAGGACTCTTTTTTGTTTAAGCATTATATTAGAAAAGACTTTTCTTTGTGTACCAGTATGGTTTATGAGGTTGATTGAGTGAAATAAAGGATTCATTTTTAAGTAGACTTGATGTTTTTCATCCTTACTGTGTGAAAGGTTTTTCTATAGCGTCTGGAAAGAGGGGAGGCATGGATGGTAATCTATTTGTTGTGTTTTATTGTAAATTTGATCACTTTCACACAAGCAAGAGATATTGGTATACAGGACTACATGGAATGATGTCACTGTGTAGTGTAAAGTTCTTATCCATCTTACTTAGGTTGCATGAACTTTCAAGGGCCACACACACACAACAAAATCATATTGATTGATTGCTTTAGCTGTAGATTTTACTTCACATACACTACTAACACACAGGTGTGTTCCTGGTCCTCAACTTGAGAGGTGTAGAATAGGCCCAATGTAGGTCGTAATTAAAAAGGCGACTAAGGGTTGAGTGAGAGCTTCTTTTCTCGTCTTATCATGTCTTATGCCTAAGAAGGGGGAGGGAAGGAGGTACAGTAGATTTCTTTACATGAACCCGGTTCACACGAATCTTCCCTTTTTAACACCAACTGAATGCAAATCCCCGAATAATTTCCCTCTTTGTTCCACTACTTTAACACTCAAATTCAACAACATGAACTCATATTTGCATGAACTATTTCCCCTCATATTCTCATACAAAATACTAAAAACAGTAGGCTGACCTTCGGGCCCAGCAAGGGCAATCTAAACACGTGTGCAATTGTGCGTTAGAATACTGAATAGTCCACACCCATACCTAGGCTGAGCCTACTAGGTTAAAAAGAGCCCTAGAACTCCAAACAAGCAAAGTACATGTCTACACACTAGAGAGATGTAATTTTTAATGTCTTACTACTAAAAACAGGAGTTGCCATCTTGCTGCCGTGATTTGTGTAATTTCCATGGCTCACAAACATCAGGAATTCTGTAAAACTTTATACTAAAATCTTTTATCAGGGAATTTTCTTTATTTATGACTCTTTCCTGGCTCTTTAAACTCTAAAACTAAATGACTGGAATTAGTGAAGGATTTCATGACAAAACGCTTTACTTTATACGCCAACAATAAAAAAAATGGAGATAGCTTGAAATTTGCCAAAGCTCTTTTGTTCCCTATTGAAAAACATTCATTTTATTTTATTGAAAAACGTATTTTCTTCACTGAGCTTTAGGTTCTAATAGGTTTTTAAAAATGCTTATTCAAAGAGGAAAATAGGCAAAGAAACTGGTTTTATCTCAAATTGCTTAAAATGGATAGAGAGCGTTTTGTCATGAAACCTTTCATTCAAGGGTAAAAGCGCTTCCAGTTCAAGAAATTAATGACACTGATTATTATTTCAGGAAAGTTGTAAAGGTAGCTTTTCATATTCCAGTCCAGGCAATGAACATCAGAAGAAGAAAAAAAGGTGTTGGAGCAAAGTTGATTTTTATTCCAGGAAAGTTGTAACTGTAGATTTTCATATTCCAGTCCAGGCAATGAACATTAGAAGAAGAAAAAAAGGTGTTGGAGCAAAATTGATTTTTATTCCGGGAAACTTGTTACGGTTGCTTTTCATATTCCAGTCCTGGCAATGAACACTAGAAGAAGAAAAAAGGTGTTGGAGCAAAGTTGATTTTTATTCCAGGAAAGTTGTAAAGGTAGCTTTTCATATTTTAGTCCAGACAACAAAAGTTAGAAGAGAAAGAAAAAGGTATCGGAACAAAGGTCATTGCACCTAATGCCTCGTAAAATAGATGGGAAGAAAGTCAAGTCAAATCCAAGGGGATTTGTGTCTAGTTAGTACTAGTAGTTGGTAATCTGTAGACTGACTTCCAACTACAACAGACTAACATACTCACAGAACCTGAATTGGTATGGTTTGGTCATCAGAAAAACAACAAATACTTAAACTTAAAACTTATATATAGAGACAACCAGCTGGGCAAAGTCGGTGTATGAGAAAAGTATTAACACATATATATATGAGAAGACAAATCCAAATTTTTCACCAATGCTTTATTTTTCCAACATTGTATTAATATTCAGTTGTGTGAAATTTCATCTACATATAAAATTAAATACATTTATTATTATTACAGACTAGACCTTGCCATGGAGAAACATGCAATTTAGGGATGCATTTGGGTAAAATGGAAGGTGGGGAAAATAAAATGACAGAAGCAGAAGGCAGAATTGGGGGTTGGGTGGGGGTATCAAATCTATAGCGTTTTTTACAGAAATAATGGCAGCCATCCCCCCGCCTTCCTCCCAATGGGCACAGTTTGCTTACTAAACAGGTTTGTCTTACAGGTTACAGGCTATTTTGTATTTTCTGAATTTGCTCCCCTTTAATAAGAAGAGGCTGTTTTTTAAAGAGCAGCTTTTCTATCTCGTTCAAGTCCTTACTCTGAATGACCTACAGTATTCATAATACAGTAGAACAATGTTAAACCAAACACAACTGAACAGAAAAAACGACTATACGAAAAAGAAATTGAAGGTCTTCTGTTTCTCTCGATTACTCATTAACAAACCGAAAGCGTCGGAAGCCCTAATAATACGGCTAAACTGAAAATAAAACGATATGACTTGAATGGTCCTCCACCTCAACTATGACCTACCGAAGATGGAAGAATTTATGAAGAATTCACTTACTATTACACTGTATTACTCTATTACACAGTGGCTAATTGAGACCCCAAAAAGTAGGCCTAGATCTACTTATAACAGACTGACACATTCTTTCTCCTTTGATTGCCAGCAAAGTAGGTTAGCATAATCTGAATACCTTGCTGACAAACACTCTTGGGGTGTGCCTTGCATGAGGTGTGCGAGTGTGTCCAGTCTACAAGGCATTGCCATGTAGAATGCTTAGCCAATGTCCTGTCTACTATACTGATCCTAGATCTAAGCACTGTGTTGTGCTGTATAGTACTTAGTAGGCCTACAGTGTGTTCAGTAGGGCAGTCTACCTGTGTAGGCCTATCCCATTCAGTCTTGCATTGTGCCTCGCCAGCATTCCTGATTCTGTTTACATTAAATTACAATGTTATGGTACCAGTAGGTCTATGATACAATTTAATTACCCAAG
>JAOXNP010008920.1:0-11338 GCA_028571245.1 Chromodoris orientalis
AAAATCTAGTTTAGTGTCTACTATAAGTCCAGGAATCATAAATCTAATCTATCCAAATGAATAGAATATTGATATCATTGTCGATCTAGATCTAGATCTAGAATCTAGATCTACGATAAGTACGATTTTATTACGATCTAGAAATCTAGGTCTAGTCCAAATCAAGACTCTAGAAGCGCATAGAGCATTTGTTTGGACATGCGCTTTAGAAATGCTATTCATTATTATTATTATGTATGTCTGAGATATCTCAGACAGAGATTAAGACAGAAAAATTGAAAAATTCCATTTGTAACTGAAATCCAGTTCTATCCAATGCTGTTGTGGCTGAGACCTTTTTTGACTGTGAGTATTCACATTAAAAGTGTAAATATCTGAGAAAAATACCACCTTACCCTTTCAAATAAGGAAAATATGATTTTCATTTAAAAAGGCCTTTATTTTCATACCCGCTGACCCCTTAATGGTTTAGTTACCAGGCTTCCGACCACAAATGTAAAATGTAAGTCTGTCAGTAAGTTCGTATTGCAATTCCACAAGTCTGTCGGCAAGGTCTGGATGCCCTTCAACCCTGAAAAAGAAAAAAAAAACAACTTATGAGGCTTACATAATGTCATCTTTCTCTCACTTACTGGAGATGTATGTGGATCATAGAAAGTTGTTAACAAAGAGTTGTGTAATCATACTTTATCATACCTTATTATGTTGATTCCATAGAGCAGCTACCCCTAGATCTAGATTTAATTTTATATCAAGATCAAGATCTATACTAAGCAATAAAATATTATATCCACCTCATAGCCAGGCCAATAAGAATGCAAGTCTAGACTAGAAGCAAGACCTAGTCTTAAATGACATGTAGATCTTGGCCCAGATTTGGCAATCCTATATCTAATCCCATAGCCGCCCATAGAGTTTGGAGCTGACCTGAGGCAACTTTGGCTCATTACTTGATCTAGTAGTCCAAGCTCTTACATCCAATTCTTGCTTGCTTAGAGAGCTTAACATTAAATCATAAGTTTTATTCCATATAAATGTGCCCATATACCTAGATCTACACAAACTTCGCTTTTGGTGAGATTTCTAGCCTAGAATGTAGAGATCTGGGCACAGGATCTAGATCTAGATTGATATCTCACTGATCCTCTTTTGCCATCATTCAACACATTCTTACATTGACATTACACTATGTTAATCCTTTGAAATCAAGTTTTCTAATATATGTCTTAAAACCCGTCATGGCCACTCTGTTCTGACAAGCGTTCCCCTTAAATTTACTTTTTTCAGTCTTAGGAAAATTTCCTCCACACTGCAAATCAACAAAACCATAAGGCATCGCCATTTTTATCAACAATCAGTCCAAGAATTCTTCAGTAAGTCAGTACCTTACCTTAGGCCTTAGTCCTTCCTGTGCTTGTGGCACATAAGGCCGCCAGGAACCTCCATGTCTGTCTGTCTTTGGCTGCCTGGTGTGCCTCATCCCAGATCACATTTGTCTGTTTCAGATCCCTCGATACTTGATCTTTCCATGTTGATTTTTGGCGGCCCCTATTTCTCTTTCTTACCGGTTGCCACTCCATCACTTTCTTCGCCACCCTTTCTTCTCTCATTCTCACAACATGTCAAAACCATCTTAATCTCTTTTCTGTCACTATTTTCATCATTTCCCTTTCATTTGCTCTTCTCATAACTTCCTCATTTCTTATCTTATCTTGCCATTTGATTCCTAACATTCTTCTGAGGCATCTCCTATGGAAAGAATTTAACTTGTTTCTTTCATCTGCATATATCTTCCATGTCTCACTTCCGTGCAGCAAGATTGACATAACTGTAGCATGATAGATGTTGAGCTTTGTTTTCAGATTTACTTTTTTTTCGATGTCCAAATTTTCAACATTTTCCCAAAAGCAGCAGCCGCTTTTCCTAGTCTGCATTTGATTTCCTCTGACGCTTGTCCGTTACAACTTATCTTACTTCCAAGGGTTATTTTCATTTTGTCTAAAAAGACATGGTTGCTCTAAAAGATGTAAACGTTGTTAGAAATCCAAAATGAGGGATGGAAAAGGTTAATAATAATAGGCACGAGGCAAATGACCCCTGAATACAAACTGTATTCATAATTCTATTGATCATTTTGATGAAAATATGTTTTAAAGGTTAAAGTATCACTCCATTATCTTAGAATGTGTAAAAACATTAAAATAATGCAATAAACTTCTTAAATAGGACTGCAACAAAAGGGGCAGGGGCATTTATCACCGATTATTGAAATTCCTTTTTGGGAATTGTTGAGAGTTAAAGTAACGTCCAAGTAATTAGAAGGAAAATCATTATTTAATCAGATTCTTACTGCCTCGAGCATATCTGATATCATAGTGGAGACCTGCTCGTTTTGAAAGTATGTAGCTGCTAGCAATTTAGTTTTATGTGCAGCATTTCAGATACTCAAGTATAGTCTTCATTTCCTAGAGATCTTGTCAACTGTAACTCACGAGAATTTAATAATGCATCCTGTTGGATCAGTTTATGATCTAGGATATAAAAAGTTAAAAAGAAAAATTCATTTCACAATGACCTTTCCCTGAAATTAACAATAAAAGAATTTTTTTTTTACATACAGGGTCATGTGTTTCATATTATTTAAAAGAGACATTGTCTCCATTGTGGAAAGTGCTTAAACATTATTTTTGTCTCTTTCTTCACATGTACAACAACAGCCAGACAGCGAAGTTCTCGTATGTCACCAATCTCCAAGAATATGACTTTTGATGATGCCAAGACTGTGTCCAGTTCCTCAGACTTGTCCCATCCGTCTGAAGCTGAGGCATTCAGGATATTGAAATCACATCTCTTTACCTACACTAAACCTCAGCCCAAACAAGAAATCACCTCCTCTGGTCAAGTTTTGAAGAATTCCCCTCTTTTGAAGTGTGCTTGCATTTCCCGGAGTACTTGTAAGCATAGGAAAGGAAAAGGGAGAAGGAGCCCTAATTTGGGGAAAGCAGGGATGCTGAATGCCAATACTCCCACAAAAGATGACAAAGAGACCAGGGAAAATGGTACAGGGCCAAAATTTTATATCAGTCAAAAAAGTGATCCTGAAGTGTTGGCTAATAGCAAAGAAGATTCAGGTAAATTCACTAGAAACAAATCTTCGAATCGCAGCAAGGCAACGGAATCAGTGACTTCACCATTGAGTAATTCAATAGAAAAGGAAACAGTTAGTAAATGTGTCTTCAGAGTTGTAGGAACTGTGGAATATCAGTCGCCTGAAAAAAAATCTTTTGATGAGAATAGGGATGTCCAATTGAAACATATAGATGAAAGCGATAAGGAGAACCATGTTGAGGGAGTTTTGACTTTGTCTGCATCAGGGAAGGTCCAAGATGACTTAGTTTCAATATCACCTGGAAAAGAGGCAAGCCCTAAACACAGTTTAGTAAGTGAAGTTCCTTGCTCCAACATTTCAAATGCGCCAGCTGAGGTTAATGCTGGATCTCCTGCATTTGCTTGTCTTACATTGGAGACGCACTCCCCCAAAAAGCACAAGTCTTCTGTCATGAACAGTGAAAGTGATCAAGGGCATACCTCTTGCAAGGATTTAACCAAAAGTTCCAAGGAAAAACTGCATCAGAATAAAGAGTGGGACCTACAAAAGACAAAATTGAAGGGGACTGAATCATCAGACTTTTGTAAGAAATGTGCTGATTCAGATCAAAGCAAAGGTACTGACCACTCTAAGGTACATTCACTATTAGATGGCGATAATTTATCCCAGACTCATCAAAACTCCTCTGTCGTTGAGCAAATAAAAGCTAAGCCCTCTTCATATGAACAAAATTTACTTTCTGGGGATAAATCTGCAGAACAATCTTTACCTCAATCTGCGATTCTTTCTGAGGAAACGGTCGAGGAACTGTTTTCACCTCACCCAGTAACAGCTTTCAGTGGAAATACTGTAGAGAATACCGATAAAGGATCCACTCTGGTTGAATCAGAAGTTGACGCCTCACAGAGAAAGGACAACGTTGAAGGCAAATCAGGAAATGACACTAAAACAGTAACAGAAGTGTCAGCCCCATATTTTCCTGAACTGTCTAATACACATGATTTTTTTAAGGGCAAATTCTTCAACTCCCAAGACTTTACAAAGGCCCCAAGTCATGGCATTGAAATGAATTTAAGCCCTTCCATTGAGAAACCTTCAAACCAAATCTGTTCAGGGCCAAGTGACATTCAAGAAGCAAAAAAGACTACTTGTGCCGACTTGAAGTTGGTTTCAGAATCAAGTATTCAAGTGCAGAATTCTGCACATTTCTCCTCATTCCTAAGAAGTCGTCCGTTGTCTCCAGATCTCATGTCAGGGGGCGTTAGCCTTCTCAGACAAGCCATGAATGAGTGCGACATCCCTAGTAATCTTGGTGAATCAGATATCAGTTTGATGACTCCACTTTGCATTGATTCCATTACTGAAGAGCAGCATCTGGGAACTTCTATCCAGTCTCAACCACAGATTAATTCAAGGCTTAGCAATAAAAAGGATATCTTGAGTAGAAGGAATGAGGGATTGGATGATGCAGCTGTGAAAACATCGACGATCAAACGAATCCAACCACTCATCAATCATTTATCTGGATGTCCACCTACAAGGGCCTTAACATCAGCACGTCAGAAAGTCCAGTGTGGCTTTACCGAATCAACTTGTAATTCACGTTATACGCCAATTTGCCCAAAATCCTTGCCGAAGGGATCAGCCATTGTATATGCTCAAAGTGCTGGAGAAATGGTTCCCTTTCTGATACCTCCTACAGGTCTGCCCATCATGTTGCCTCAGACTCAAACTCCATTTCCTTCTCCTATGCCCTATACAATTCCATTTCAGTCTCCAACTCCCAATACACCCATCACTCCTCCACCTGTGGTTGCTAATGTATTATCGCACACTGTCAGCTCTAACAAGATTTCTGACCAGCAAGGTTTGCAGACTCCTCCACAGTCCCATCCAAAAGAGGATGATTTGTCATCTGCAGGAGCTGTCAAAGGAAGGAGCTCAACAGGGGAAGATAATTGTAAACCCAAACAGTCAGCTAAGAGAGCAATCAAAGGAAAGTGCTCAAAAGGGGCAGATAAGCTTAAGCCCCAAGAAATGCCTAAGAGAGCCATCAATGGAAAAGGCTCTTCTATAGCAGATAAGTATACACCTCGACAAAAAATCGGTGTTCGTAAAAAAGGATTTTGTTCAACCCCTGAAAATCAAACCTCTTCATATTTTAAGAGAGGCCTAAGAGATAGGAAAGCATCCAAAGAAAAACATGTCCCCATCACATCAGATTGCACAGAATTTTCAGATGGCATGCGTGAATCAGATTGCCCCAGTGGCAATACTGATGCACGGAAAGACAGTACAGTCACTAAAAATATTGTTCATAATGCTGTCACTGAACCCAAAGTCAAAAATTTATGTGCAAGTGAAGGTGAGCTCATACATTCCTCTGTAAAAAATCAAAAGAAATTTAACCCTGAAAATGAGAGTTCAGAATTGACAAAGGGTGCGATGAGGCAAACAAAATCAGATAAGGTCCATAAAGGAAAGCTACTAAAGAGAAAAAAATTATCTCGGGAGGAAGGAGAAGGAAAGTCAACATGCATCAGACTCACTATCTCTTCAAGTGAGGATAAGAGCGAGACAGTAAAATCGAGAAAGGTACATGCGCAAAAAGATATTCAACAAAAGGCAGCACTCATGGAGAAGGAAGCTGAAGATTGTATTCAGGATGAAAGTAACCCTACTGGGCATGCCACTAAGAAGAGAATAAGCTCAGACAATGACACTGGGTCAAAGGGACATGTTGAAGAAACAACAGATGTCTTGGGGTCAAAACAGAAAAGATTTTCAAATCCAACAAGGGAAAAGCGAAAATTAAATGTTGTATATAAACGGTGTGAAGAGAGAAAAGAGAGCCAAAGAGAGACTTTGATTGACAATGGGATGAAGAAGCAACATGGTGGTGTTCTTGAAGCTCAAGATGTCCCAGGATCAGAACAACTTGGCCTTCTAAATTTTTCTAGTGAAATGTCTCATTTAGATTATGGAAATAAACAGCTGGATAATAGTCGAGATGAAATGAAAGAGGATTTTATCAGGAAGAAGGAAAAGCAAAATGTTGACAAGAAAACAAAGAGGAAAAAAGTGAATACCACTGCAGGCAATAGTAAAATAAATAGTAATGGTATGAGCAGAGTAGATGCTAAAGGAGACAGAGTATTAAATTTTAGCAAGGATGAAGAGAATGAACAAAAGCAGGGAAAGAAGATGGGGAAATCAGCTTTGCCTTCAAAAAATCAGATAAGAGCCAAAGAAAAACCTGGAACTGAAGCAAAGCACAATAATGCTGAACTTCAGGAAGTGTCATTTGAAGGAGTTTCAGTAAAGGCACTGGATTCAGGAAAGAGCAGTGGACAAAAAGCAAAGAAGACTGATGGTGTTGTAGAAAGGGAAAGCCTTAGTTTGAACAAACCCAGTAAAATGTCGAATTCCAGCTCAGGAGAAAATGGTATGGAAGAAACAGAAAGGAATGACTTATTTGGAAATGGAGATCAGAGAAACAGTAGCTCTGAGTCTTGCCAAGGCCCTGATATTGCTAAGGATGGAAAAGAGCTTAGAAATATTAAGAAAGGAAGGAAAATACTGGGCACTCAAGAGAAAGAAAAGAGTGAACTATTTTTGGACAATTTTCTAAAGAAGGATGTGAAAATTCCAGGGTCAGACTCACTACTATCTGATGATATGCGTTCAGGCGTCTCTGGGTCCAAATTGGAAAAATTGATAACACCAGATCAAGAAGGAATGAGAGAAAGTTCTGTTTCCCCCTTTTCTGTGCAGAAAAATAAAATCAATGGAAAAGGTCAAGTGAAAAAACTTACCAATATTTTTGACATTGTGAAAAGCGTCTACACTGGGCTGGAAAAAAATAAGTTACAGGCTCTGTCAAAGACACAGGGATCTGAAATTAATGAAAGCACTGCCAGGAGGAGATCAGTTCGATCTGCCGCTGTGTTTGGCTGCAAAGATTACTATGAAAATTCTAATGATGAAGATGAGGAAGACAGTAATGAGGTTATTAGTGACATGTCCCTGTCTGTAGAGTCTCATCAAAATCAGGAGAATGGAAAATGGAGCCCTGGAAGTGAAAAGAGCAGAAGCTGCAGAGATGAAGAGAGGGGGAGATGTATTTCACGGAGCCAAGAAAGGAGGGAACCTGCCCTGGGAAGTCAGAAGAGAAATAAACAAACTCCTACAAGTCAAGAGAGAAAGATTGATACTCCCGGTAGTCAAGAGAGAAAAAATACTCTTGGCTGGCAAGAGGGGAAAAACCATACACCCAAAAGTCAAGAGAGAAGGAAAAGTACACCTGGACGTCAAGAGAGAAAAAGCTGCTCTCCTGGTAGTCAAGACCGAGAAAAATGTACCCCCGGTAATCAAAGGACAGGTAAACGTACCCCTGGTAATCAAGACAGAGAAAATTGCAGTCTGACAGGTCAGAGGAAAAATGAAGAAACAGTACCAAAGCCCAGAATAAGTGAAAATATTAAGGAGAAAAAGATTATCAGTGGGCAGACAGTAGCGATTCAAATCTTCAAATTATGTGATGCAATAATTAAAATGGATCTGCTCGACCATGATCCTTTTCAAATTTACAAACCTGAAGTGAAACCAAAGCACATTTCAGACAGTGCCCCTAAACATCGCAGCACAAAATTAAGATCAAGAAAGGCTGAGACTGCTGCAGCTAAAAAGACTGGCTTGAAAGATGCTAAAGATGTAACAAGTTCCATTGGTGGAATATTAAATGATAAAGTAAAGTCACCACCATCTGATCCCTTGGGCAGCAGTGATATTCACATGGTGGACCAGGATGAATTAGACAGGGCTGTATTAACTCTGCAGCAAGTTGACACATCTTGGACTCAGTCAGATTGGATGAGTAGAGAATTTGAACGAGAAAAGAGCCATTCTCCCATTAAGTACAAGAATCGAGAAAAGTCAACCATCTCATCTTTAAATTCAACTGATGACCACATGAATACCTCCAGCATTTCCAACCCAAAGGCAAAATGTGATTCACGGAAAGTTTCTATAAAAAGCAATTCAGCCATAGAATTTCAGGACAATATCAACTCAGTTGATTCCTTAGCCCAATCACATACGAAAGAAAATTCCTTAAATGCAACAGTAAAACATTCTGATAATAGCACAGAGATGTTATCAAGAATAAACTATGAAAACTCATGTCAGAGAAAACGAAAGGCATCTCCTTCGTTTGATGAAACTGTGCATTCAATGAAATCATGTGAGAAGCGAAGAAAACAAAGGAGAGATAAACATCAGGAAACTATCAGAAGTGAAGAATCTGGGGATAAGGTAGTTGAAAATTTTGAATTTCCCAAACGATCCATTAACAATAAGCTTGTAGCTTCAACCGCTGAAAGCAAAAGTAAAAGTGACACGGGTAATGCATTTGGTATTGACAGCTCTTCTGGTTTAATTTCAGATGTTAGACAAGAAGATTGTGCATTGGGGACTCCTCCACCAATTCCTAGTAGTAGTGGTGCTTCCTATTTATTTAGCATAACTGACACAGAGTTAAATGAAATAAGACTGAAGGCAATGGAGAAAATCTCTCAATCAAATCGTCCGTTACACAGAACCAATAAAAAGGAGGCGTTATTATGTGGCCTTGACTTGCTTTCCACTGTTGCTGTTGACACTGGCTTGTCATGTCCTTTGTCGCAGAGACAACAGGAAGATATCAGTTCAGATTTGTCTCATGAATTAACGAAGCATTCCTCTGACAATATGGGTATGGACAAGGCTAGTGATGAAACTACAGTGTTACTCCCAAGTACCAAAGTGGATATTACCAAAGATGTAGAATGCTCAAGGTCCATTTTGCCATCATTGTCTTCCATTTCATCATCATATGCATCGCCCATTGCAGAACAATCCTCTCAGGTGAGTGTCGCTTCTTTAATGTTAACACAAAATCGATACCACATTTGTTCTGGCAAGTTGATCTCAGACAAATGATCATTTTAATTAAACTCTTTTTTACATCTGGTAAACTTACATGAGCCCATTTACCTCTGTAAAAGGTAATGTAAACAGAATAAAAATTTCATTTTCAAAGATCTGTCCGTTGTTCATAAAAGTAAAAATATATAAGTGTATCTTTCGTAGACTTGTGAACCTAGTGTTTTTATGATGTGCTCACTTTGAATTACTTTGATTATGATTTTGATGATGGTCAGCATAGTCTGTGAAATCAAGGGTCATTATTAGTGTGTTATGCATACTGTGACCTTGTAATGCATCTTTTGTTGTGAATTGAATGTGGCTGGGCAGTCTACACACAGATTGTATCTTGAACTAATAATGACCCAATGCTTTTCGTCAATATTTCTACAGTTTCTTATCATGTCGACAGTATTTACAGGGGAATCTTGAATTCAAATTTCTTGGAAATTATGACAAAGTCAAATTATTTGGACACTTCGAAATAGCAAGGGGATTTAACCCTAGCAAAATAACCTCAAAAATATTTTTAGTTACATCCCTTGAAAATTACCACTGAAGAGGGTCAAGACCCTCCTTATTATTAGTTATTCTCCCATCATTCATGTCATTGTTATTTAGTCTTTAGAATGGCTAGGACCCAAAAGATTTGCTTTTTCTTTTTCTTTTCTCTTCACGGTCATGGTTCATAAGTCTTGAAGTGCACTCAAGAAAATGATAGCTGTAAAAATCAATCACTTAATCATACTAAAAGTTTTATGATTGAGAGGAGAAAATGGTGAAAATCTTGAAGAAAATCTGGAAGATGTTTCCGTTAATTTGAACTGGAAAATAAATGTAACTGCAAATATGTTGATTGCCAAAATGTAATTATAAGTCTCTGGCTTCCTAGATCTATTATTAACTTTGACCATTATCGCCATTACCAAGTGTTTATAGTTGTATTTTAAAAAACGGAACAGAGATTGATGAAGCATGCCTCAAACTTGCTCAGTACAGGGCACATGATTATTAGTTGCTCGTGCAATGTGATTTATTCTCAAGCAGACTGGCAGGCTGTCTTTGTTACCTATATTTAGACCTGGTGTGAATGACAATAAGTGCTGATGAGTGTTCTTTTCTTTCTTTTCCCAGTCTATGGACCAGTCGTCAATTTCATCGTCACAAAAAAGGGAAGCGGAATCTACATCATTTTCATCATCAAATACTATTCCAGATCCCCAATCCATGAAGGTGGGTTTTATTTATTATCATTGGTCCTTTTATCTTACGGAACTGTTTAGGGGGAAAGTTACTCAGATTTGTTGGTCGTTGGATGTGGCGAAAATGAAAAACTTCCTAGAGTCACCACTACATTTGCATCTCCAACATAGAAATTCACACATTTGGGACTGTAAGTTAGTGTAAGACAAACAAGTTGTCATAAACACATCTTTGAAAAATCCTTTCTAGGTTTAGAACTGTAGCAACAGTGGGCACTAAGGCCAGCGATATTGATCATTACATACATATGCAGCTAGTCCGACTGTCTCACTTGTGCGTGTCAATACTGACGAACAGGACAACCCCCCCCACCCTCTTTTTTTTTTTTTTAGTTGCATCCCTTAACCACACACGTACATGCACAGTCAGAGGCACCACCAGTATTATGTTAACATTTTACCATTACCCGCTGGACTTTGATATAACTATAGTTCCTATGTTTTTTGTTTTTGTTTTTTTTTTCTTTCAGTTCTCTCCGGGCCAAAGGACCTCAATCTCTCTATCAGCTAAGAAACGGCTCCTGAATAAACTTTACAAGGGTAAAAAATCATAGGAGGTCTCAGGGCATGCTACCTCTATTTCCTGCCAATGTTGATCAAGCTGGACTTCTGCAGTATATCTGTTAGTAGTGTCAGTTTGATACCTCACACTGATGAGTCACCAACCTACATGTGACCATTTGTCTGAGTTTATGAATTATAGTGTTGCATTTCATTGCTCAAACATTCAGAGCATTCCTAGCTGTGATCAAAATTGGGGGTTATTAAGATAAGATTAAGATTAACTTTATTGATCCCACATAGAAATTTGTTTTTTGTTACATTATGTGTATACAAATATGTGTCTAGCTGGATAAATATCTCTCTCTTTCTCAGAAAGTCTGTGTGTGTGTGTGTGTGTCTGTCTGTCTTTCTGTTTGTCTGTCTCTCTGTCTCTGTCTGTCTGTCTAGGTCTCTGTCTGTCTGTCTGTCTGTCTGTCTGTCTGTCTGTCTGTCTGTCTGT
>JAOXNP010010031.1:0-11320 GCA_028571245.1 Chromodoris orientalis
TTGAGTATTCTTAAAATATATTTATTCATATAGATCTAGATCTAGATTCTTGCTCAATAGTAGCATTTTTGTAAATACTTCACAAGTTAAAAGAGTGGAACGTTAAAATCAATGTAAAACTAGTCAAAGATAGGGTCCAATTTTTGGGATTTCAAGTAGGGAACAACAAAATTTCTCCACTGATAGCAAAGATTCAACTTGTTTCAGATTTTTCCTCCCCAATTAACAGACGACGCATGATGCGTTTTCTTGGCATTATATATGAATACTACTATCGAAAATTTTGTGCTCATTTTTCAACTATTGTTAAGGAAAAACGCTCCATTTATTTGAACAAAACAATGCCGATAATCTTTTGAATTAAAAAAAAAAGAACATCCTTGAAAGCGCACCAGTGTTAATTTCTCCAAACTTTATATATATCTTTTATGTTGTTTTTTTTGTGATGCTTCAAATACAGGTATAGGTGGGATGTTAGCCCAGAAATATGAGGATGTTTTACATTTTATTGCTTATTACTCTAAAAAGCTATCCAAAGCACAGACAAGCTACTCCACAATTGAGCGGGAGTGTTTGGTTTGGTTCTAACTTTGGACCATTTACAGGTCTACACTAAGTCCACTAAAGTCATAGTTTTAAGTGATCATAATCCTCTGGTATTTTGAAAAAAACGATGAAGAACATGAATCACCGTTTGACCCGATGGTTTTTATACCTGCAACGTTGTTGTTCAGAAATAAGACATAATAATTTCTTGAAAAGATAATAATTGGCAGATGCCTTATCAAGAGCACATGAAATCTCTTGAGAAAATTTCAAGGCACACATTTTTCTCTCCCCAGACTTTTTCACAAATTTGTTGCATTGATCATTTGAAATTGTCATAATCATTTCTATTGACAACTCATTAATATTTTGTCACATGTTTATGAGTTTCTTTCCGTGCTAGATAAATGACATTTAATATTTCGTCATTACTCATATCTTTTATTGTCTCAAATTCGGAAATACACGATGCCAGCCATAATCGTAATATTATGCTATTTACATGTGCAAATATCGTAGTTCCTGGGCCTCCTCCTCCCCCCCCCCCTACTGGGTGGGGATTGCACACTTGGTCATTTTTGTTCATGGTCACGGTACGCTCATGAAACCAATTGTTTGCATAAAATGAAGTGTCAGCTTCATAGTTATTGCCCTTGCAAGGTCATTTAGTGAATTTTATTAAAAAAAATAAGATAATCGCGATTTTGACAATGCATTTTTTTTTTGTAGAATTCAGAAACGTTTGAAAACTTCTCTTATTTACAAAAATAATAACGTATTATTATTATTTTTGTATTTTTTAAAATATTATATTTCTTAGTGTTTTACGAACACTTTTTTTTCTGAACCAGGTAGGTAGGTAGTTTGATACTCCGTTCAACCTAGCCCTGTTAAGGGCTTACGGTTATATTGGAGGGGAATTAAAGCTCACCCAACTTTTCAAAATTGTGGTCACAAAGACCTGGAATGTGTTTCTCAAGGCCCAGGCCAAGGCAAAAGTTTCCCTTTGACAATAGCTCTTACAGGCCCTGAGGAGCGATACGCAATTCAAGAAGAAATGAGAACTTTTATAGGAGAGGATCCTACAGAGACAAATATACGTAATCGCGAGCGTCCAGGTAGGCCAATTAGCGAATCCGACACGGCCCAGGAAATAGCAGTTGACTGTCAGAAGTCTGATGGGACAAATTGAAGGGTCAAACATAAAGAAATTGCAAATAACGTGGGAATTTAAAAAAAAAACCGAGGGCACCACTATCGTGACATCTGCCCTGGGTTATCAGTGATTGTAGAAGTATATGGAAACATGTCCCAATAATTAAGTTTGCTGACGATACCAGTATATAGGGTCTAATTACCAAAGAACAGGACAGTGACTATTTAACTTGTATAGATACTTTGTTGACTGGTGCAAAGATCACTTCTTATTGTTGAATGTAAAACATACCAAAGAACTTTTTCTTGATTTTAGGTTAACTCCAAATTCCCATAATCCAGATCAGATTAACGATGAAGAAGTAGAAATTGTCTCATCATATAAATACCTGGGGACAACCATTGATTGCAATCTTATAAAATATATAAGTATCTCTGTTGCAAATGGAAGGTGCTGCTGCTCTCCGTCAATTGCCCTGAACCCTTATAACGCACTTCTTCCCTCAGCTCATTAAGGATTTGAAAGTATGTGGCTGCATTCATGGTTTGCCATTGGGTCAAGATGTCAAGCAAAACAACAAATTTTGCATCTCAAACAACAGTGTTATTAACTTAATATTTATTGATGGGATGGATGAATTTTGGAATTTTCTTAGGGTGATGAAGGTGCTTGGTGCTTCAAAGTCACGAACTAAATCTCTGTCTCCGGGGTGTTATGATCGTAAGAGATTCTATTGCGCCCATTGAAGTCTTAGCAGTCCCAAAGCCTTCGTTGTCATGAGCATTCGATATGCATCAACTATCAACCGACCTGCATAGTCTCAATAATGCTGCTCTATGCTCTAGTTTGTCAACTGCTTTCCTATTCGCCAAGACCAAGAGAATCAGACATTAAACAGATTCTAAGGCACCTGTCCTCGCGAAGAAATTTGACAACATGCTGAGCATTGCTGTTGCTGCGTCCCACAGCAACGCTGCTGTGTCCCTGCTCTTGGACAGCGCATCAACTCAAATGACGCCGTGGGCAGAAGCAGTTGTTCTTGTCGTAATTGAGGATAATATTATAACAATGCTACCGTTAAAAAAACCCGTGAGCATTTATATAACGCCAAATCCACTGAAAGTGCTCGAAGCGCTGTAAAATAAATTATGTTCCCGACAGACCATTTCCAACCATATACTTTCTCACCTCCATGTGGAGTATACAGGGATTCAGTTATCTTACAAGCGCACTTGCTCTAGCATATTGACAAGATCCTCCTCTGCCTATTGTCGGTACTCAATAACACTGACTAGTGTGAGGACATGAATGTAAATAGCCTTTCCCAAGGACTCGACAGCGCAACGGCGCGGCCCGGATTCGAACTCACAACCTCGTGGTTACAAGTCGAACGCCTTTGACCCCACAGCCACGCTGCCATATGTAGAAGGAAAATTTCTCGGAATTTATCCTTATATAACGTGCCATTCGTTCAGGCAAAGCGATCGACCCTATTCTATACAAACATCAACAGGGCCTACAAAATAGAACACTCTCTTTATTACCAAAGTCCTGACCACGTTATGGTACACCTTAGCCAGCTAACAGATGGAAGCTCAGATACAGCAAACCGATAACGAACTGTCACCCTTTGGGACAATTCGACATCACAAGCCAACCACGGCTGTTTTTGAATGTAAGGATTGGATTGCGTTTAGGACAATTGTGAAAACCGAGAAGAACTAAATGAGCATGTTTGTGCTTATACAAAATTTTGTGAACAATTATTGACACACACAAACTTACACATCCACATACACATACACACCTGACACACACACACACACACACTTACATAAACACACATGCACGTAAGGTTTTTATATAAAAAAAACAAAACAAACCATGGGTGAAGAGTGAATTGGGAGATCTTCTTAAAATGAAAAGAGCTTTTAACACACTACAAGCGAAAGGAAAGGGATCCAAAAGCTGGTGAAACAAAAAGTTAAGGAATTAGAGAGCACTTAATAATGCAGGGAAATATGGGCAGGGTTCATTACAGGTATGAGTAAAGAACAATAGCCTATCGAAATCAAAAATGGATTAGGGCATGAACACACAAACGAGTTAAACCATTATAATATGAAATGAACATTAATACGGTGACAGGCTACTCATTCATGCAATGGCTGTCTCTTTGTCTTTTCCAGGCCGAGGACTTGTTTTTGTGAGCTGCTTTTTACATTTAATAACTTCTCAAACTTAAATGCCCTTAGAAATTGGAGATTGTGGGTGATAAATTATAAACAAGGAAATTGTGAATTGATTTGTTTAGCCTCTGCCGCATTTGACTAAAATTGGAGGTTTCCACGTAGCGATGGTCAAACTTTAAGGTTTAAATTTGTCTTATGACTGCCTTGTCTCACTATCATCACTCCTCCCTTCAAGACATAAGCTTGTCCATTTGTCATCGTTTGCTAGATCTAATCTAGTAGGTTGCTTGTATTTAAATGTTACTCATCTATTCTTGTATTTCATCCACTTTGCTGTCCATCTATTTTGCGGCAGTATGTGAGTTTTTTTACTGACTCGTGTTTGCTGACATAAGGCTTGCATGTAGGCGTTGTTTTCTTGAGGCCGTGTTTGCTCCTGATTTTGGTTTTTGAAACATAGCAGTTATGATAGATTTATTTCTTCCAAGTATGGTCTGGCAGTATTTTTTGAAATCATAGAATGCAGGTTCTTCATCTATGTTGTATTAAAGACTGCTAGTAAATCACTTACATACAGTCTTAGATTGAGAGTGTGTTATTTGGAGAAGGGGAAATAAAGTAACTGTGGGTAAAGTGAATTGCAAACTAATTGACAACAAACATGTCAACTGGTCAGCAGCATGGGGAAAGATTTCCAATTTTTCTCAAGCATTTGAGAGTGATTGGAAAAAAAAAGGATGGCAAGCAGAAAGAGGGAAAAGGGCATATATTTATAATTTAGGGTCTCATCCATATCATGTACATTGTGTAACATTATGTGATCACAGTTAACACCTGTGCATGACACTTCATTGTACTGGCTTGCATCCAACTGTTTACAGAGAAATCAAGATGGATGGGTACATTGGCCTCTTTTACTGCAACTACAAACAGTGCACCACCATAAAGTTCTCATGCATTGCATAGATATGACATTAATATTAAAACCAATTTAAAAGAAACAAAGCATAGGAATTTATGCACAATCTTTGCTACCAGATGTGCTATTTTTGTCATCGTCCTGAGCATGGAAATGTACTTTGCTTTAACATAATGATGTTTTTCAAACTTTTTGGAAATCTGCTTTCAAGAAACACAGCAGAATCTAGGCTGGATCATGAGTGCAAGAGCAGCCTCTAAAGATATGAAATTCAAAAAGAAAATCTGTTTCTCAGAAAAAGTATCTTCTCGGTGGGTGAGCTCTTACGTGAAGACTTATATCCAGTGTATATGGGATCTGGTTTAATAATTCACTGTATTAATGATTTTTATGGGACAAAATGTCGTTTGTTACTTTTAAAATGAGTGAATGTTGCTATTTAGGGCATTCTCTGAGGCTGGTAATGATCAACCTGTATTTGCACAAAATCTTTTAAAAAGCTAGAAAAAAGCGACAAAGCCGCACCAGTGCTTACATTTACAGACCTTAGTTGTAAGTAGGAAGACTTAGATAACGATTTATATCTTTTTTAGTGTGGCTCCTGAAAGAATTATTTCTCTTCATCTCTGCAAGTAGTGTTTTTTGGTCAAGGCCGCTCTCAGATTTTCATTTTCTTTTTTTTCAAGTGTCAGGTGCCTATAGATATTTATGTTGAATATGAAATTATAATCGTATAAAAATAATGTTATATAATCAAAATTCTATTAACTTTCATCTCAAACTTGAAATCTGTAAGTTTGGATTCAATTTGCTATTGCTTACAATCATGATTCTCAAGATTTTAGAAAATATGGTGTGAAGTGCTTTGCATTAATTGGTTATGACCGGATCTTACATTGAGGTTCTTCATCAAAATCATGATCATTTCAAGCTTTAACTGGACTAGAAGATGGGTCTCATAAAATTGTTCAATTCAGCTTTGTCGCCTCCTTTTATTGCATACTTAAGACATTTGTGTGCTGTAGAAAAACTCAAACAAACATAAGCTATTTTGAGATTAGCATGATAGTGATTATTTTTAAGTATTACCCGTCTTTCAAATATCTGGACATGCAAATTTTCAGACCTGTATACTCTTTTTACAGCTAAGGAGAATCTCTAAAGAGGGATACATAGCGAGTCATTGTCTGGTTTACATTTAGCCTAGGTCTTGTCCAACTTTATTAATTTTTTAAAAAGTTGTAACTGTAGAGGTATTTGTGTACAATTGGTAAGAGAAGAGTGATAAACTGTAAAGTTTCGAACGAGTAATTTGTAAGTATAGATCTATTTATTCTTGTGTGGTAACGTTACTGAAGGTAGGCCTTTATGTTCGAATAATTTTCATTACTGGAAGTGGAGTGAAGTCGTTTATCATAAATGATAGATAAATGAATTCCTCATTATATTCACATGCTGGACATAATCAGTCAATGAATAGACAAACATTTCAGTGGTGTAAAATAGTGATATTGTTGGAGAACTGAGCACCGTTGTAATTTACGTATGCAGTCACTAACTGGGTTTGCATTTCTTAAATATCTTTTCAAATGGGAGTAAGCAGGTCTGAATGTTGTCCTGAGCTTAACTAATTGTTTCAAAGTTTCGCTCTTCTCTTCAAAGGTACATTTTTGAATAATATTATCTTACTGTTTTCATATTTCTACACTGTGATGGTCTCATAGTGCAAGTGTGTGAAGACATGATTGCGTTTTATATACTTGAATGCATTACTGCATTCTCGAATCAGTTTATATCTCTCTCTCACACACTGAAGTGAAACATCTATTAAAGTAGCCCACGTAATGGCATTTTCATAATCTAAAAGCTAAGGAAACGAATTGTTAAGATAAAACAAAACCACACGGGTAGTCCATTTGTATTAATGTCAGGTCTACAATTAACGCAGTTTCCTTTTCACCATATCCACGAACGTCACATGAGAGGAAAAGGCCACAGTCCAAGTCCTGTGTGATAGTATTTTCGTTGTGTGAAAATAATATATCCAAGATCCAAGCTCGTACATCAGAGAGAGAGAGAGAGGATAAAACTGCGGAGTTGCACTTCTCTTACTCCTATCAAGAGGAGATCAAATCACAAAGTCACGCTTACCCGCGTGGCACATTGAACTTTATGCTAAAATGATATGCGATGAACGTGTCCACAGCTTTGTCCACAGCAGAGTAACTTACTGGAATGCTCTCAAACAAACTACGGTGCTTAGATAGACGTCTAACATCCGCCCGCTGTTCCTTGCCTGCCTGCTATCTCCACCTCTGATCAAGCATCACTGTATTTGAATGTCACGAAGAATTGAAAGTTGAAAGATCAATGTGCGCTTATCGATCGCGCCCCCCTCCCCTCCAAGAGCTCCCATCATTGGAAGGTACTCATTTGGGTCGGAACGAAGCCACTTCTCCTTCTGAACGACCGACTTGCTTCTCAGGGAGAGGGAATTGTTCTTCTAATGACTCATCATGATACGACGGGCTGACTACTGGCTGCTCACTCTTTCTTACTTTCTGGTGATCAGCCTCTGGAGACAGCGGGGTTGGTGTTGAGGCTCGGCCCGGCTCGTTAGGAGCGTGTATCCTCACCAAGCTCACGGGCGTTGACATTCCATATTATTATATTATATCGTTATTTATACATAACATAGCCACTCGCATTATCTCTTCCCCACTATTCCGTTAAAAGAAAGAGAAATACAATGATTCCAATTCAACCGCGCAGATCTCGATTTGAGCGGGATGGATTCAAACAAAACGATGCCGCGTGCTCCTGGAGATAATTGTTGTCGTGCTCCTTTTCCCTTTGATTTACATAAGACGGGAAAAAAAAATAATGGGAGTAAATTTGTACTCGCGGAGTGCGAGTCGAATGCAGGGAGTGGAGTCTGACACAATAAAACCCAATCGATGGTAAACACTATCAAAGAACCTCGATGTCAATGCATGCGTAATGAATCGCGGTATTTTGCTCTCATTTGCATCCGCCAGGGGTTGAGTTGGTCACTCTAATTTATTCTCCTTCGTCTTCCCTCCCGTCATTCCTGTTCTCCCCTCTCTCTCTTTCTCTCTCACCTAAAACGGCATTGACGTAATCATTAATTATACAGCATCTGTTGGCATTTGGCGCTTTCCAATCTTGTGACGTACTGAGATGTGGCTGAGGCTTTTTCGTTCCAGATGAATGAAGAACAAACGATCAATTGCCACTTCATCGACCACCATCCATTGTTCTCCTAGGGAGGGGGGGGAGGCTAGCCTACAAATTATACAACACTGTTTTCTTTGCTCACTCCCAACGCCAGAATCACATAAGACATAGTAAAACATAGTTTCGAAAAGTCGCGTTGCATCAATTGTGTCTCCTTTGAGTTTGAGTACGGTAGTAGGCCTTCTACTTCTATTCGATTTCTCTCGTTCTCTCACCCCGGCTGGCGCCATTTTCCTGTCTATAACATACCTCTACTCCGCGAGACCTTCACGTACATTTCCACAAGACTCGTCGCTCTCTTTTCATTCGGCAGAGCCGTATTGTGATCCCGTCTGCTAATACATATTTAATGAGGATATTATGAGTAAGCAAGTCGATACTGGGATTAAACAACGATCCCCGGGAGAATCAGCCTTCATTTATTCAACATCGGGCAGCAAGTCGATGGTCCTGATGTTTTATTGGAAATACCTGGGTTGTTTTTATTTTTTTTGACAATTTAATATAATATACATATACTATGAATTATATGGGCTAGGTTTTATATTTAATACATGTAATAGAGGAGCAGGCGGCGACCGATTGATTAAGGCATTCAACTATAAAGCGAAATATTTGTGGTCGAATCCTGGTGTTGTTGGGTCGCAGGGAAATATTGCGATTTTCCTCCCGCCGTTCAGGCGAAGAAAGGTACCTGTACCAGCACTGCTTAGCAGTAGCAGTCAGCTTGCGACGAGCTGACATGTTTTTAGGAAGTGACAAGTGGGCCTATTGTATCACTGGCTCTGCTTAATGCCACGTTAAAGAGAGATATATGCGCCGGCTCTCCCGGCCACCAAATCCTCGTGTGCAATCTACGGATTGATGCCGCTGGTTCTTTTATGGATGATTATTCATATTGCCTCCATAATGGGATATCATGGGTTGCTAAACCACATTTATTTACATTTGCAGCAGTCTTCTTTTATTCATCTCTCCGCCCCACCCCTCCTGCTCAATTAGATGGATGGAAAAAACAATGAAACTCGCTTTTAGAGCGAAAGATGGATCTGGTTCCCTTGTATGGCACTTGGCACCATGCGAGGTAGCGACACACATTTGTCATAGAGATAGGATCACAGTTTGTTAGTTATCTAGTCATATTTTATACCACCCAAAGAGCTGTTCTTTGAGTCGTGTAAAGATTTGTCCATTCCATATTCCACAATTGGTTGAAATAAAGAGCTAGTAGCACTTTGTCATCAGCAGTATAGATGGCCAAGGGTATCTTTTTATTTTAGGCTTCATTGGCCCGCAGCACACGTCCGAGAAAGGTCTCTGCTTCATGACAAACCACCTGGACACTGGTGATATTCCTGAGATGGGAATGTCTGTTTACGTTTGATTGAAGAAAAAAATACCGAGCTAACAAGACTGAAATTTTAACAAATTTAAGAAAAGTGGCCCTACATTTAAAACAATTTCCCAAATTGGTTTTGTGAGTATGCCCAGGGGTGTCCAAAGTTTGTTCACTCATGGTGAGAAGCACACCAATCTCCCTGAGATCCCATCGATTCTTATTCCCACCAAAGTTTCAATCAAGGGCTTGTAATTGTAATGAATTGCCCATGTGTAAGTAAAAAGTAAAAGTTTCTTATTTCCGTCCACTTGTCTACATCTTCTCACTTCACATCGCGCCGGATTCCCGTTTTCATTCTCCTTCTGACTTTCTAGATTCAAGGTCAAAGTATTATAGTGCGTCAAACACTTACGATCTGTGGGTAGGAGCGGTGGGGATGTCCACCAGAAGGGCTGTTTGTTCTTCTATTCCTTCGCTGTAACGAGAGCGCCCCCTCTCTGGAAGTCTGCAGGCTCCGTCGTACGAAGGAGGGTTGGAATCAGGCGAAGGAAAGTCAGAGCACGATGACTCTTTTCGAGATCTGGAATACAAAACATGGAGCAGATTGTAGCGTTATACATGCACAACATAATGTATTCAGACTGTACCTCCATGTGATAGCATGTTAAAACAGCAACTTTCTCTAAATCTAAGGGAGAGGGAGGGAGAGATGCTTTCAAAGCGTTAGTTTGTTCATCAGAATTCTCCAGGCAGCTTTTCAAGGACACCCAAAAACACCCCTGCTGCTATTGAAAGAGCGAGCGAAGTATTGCAAAGCAAGGGGAGATAAGGAATAAAAGCAAGATAAAGCGATATTAAGAAAAAAAACAAACAAACCCTCACCAATAACTGAAAAACAACAAAATAAAGAAATAAAAACAACAAAAAACAAACAACCCACTCAAACTAAAACAGCCCACATCCCCGTCTATTATCGTAGAGCCCAATTGGCCAGACGCTGCCGTCAGATAAGAAGCCTTTGAGGCTCAGACCGGTGTAATCTGCCTTCGATCCGGCATTATAGACAGCTGGAATTTTTGGCATTTTGTTTTTCAAGGGCCTTTCCCTGCTTATTCTGCTAATGCCAAAATGATCGCTGTTTTCCCTGTTGCTCCCTACCCCAACTCTTCTCATAGCAGACATGTGCGTGTCTTTTTGGTTTAATGCCTCCGCCTCTTTTGTGGGGGGATGGCTGGGGAGGAGAATCTCCACCTGACTTCTGCAACTTCAAATTTCATCTTGGTCCTTAAATGAGATTGATATCTTCCAAAAATCGTCATGTTTTCTTCTATGTCACATGGATATAAATTACACGTATTTATAGTTGTCAAAGTACATACCTGTAAAGCCTGTCTCTGTCAGAGCGAGGCTGACTACGGAAGCAGTTGGGCAGGCAAGAAGCTGGCTCGTCCTCGTGCTCATGGCGCGAGTCAGCCGAAAAGGAGCGATGGCTGTGGGTGGATTTGACCCGTTTGATGCGCCGGGCCGCTTGAATCCGTTCTAGCCGTTGAGACTCTACTGCATCGATGTCTTTCGACTGTGGGTAGAAGAGAAAATACGGAAAGAGGACGTTACAGGATGCTTTCATAAGTACATGTACTCTGATGCTACATTACATTTTGATTGCGATTGCATGCATTTGGCGAGCGCTGAATCAGACTACTCCCAGCTGTCTCTCGTATTGCCTTCCCCCCCCTCCTCCTCCCCCCCCCCCCCCCTTTTTTCCAATCTCGGCGTCATATTATCTTTGATAGTCTTTCTCATTGAATGATGATAGGTTGGGTTTGACCACGTGGAGTAGTCACCCAGACTAATTTTGGGATGCTAGCTAAAACCTTGCGACCAGTCTGATGTGCTGTGTGAAACGTTTG
>JAOXNP010011141.1:0-20101 GCA_028571245.1 Chromodoris orientalis
GAGAGAGCGCCAACTAGCCGTGACGTCACAAGGTCATAGTGCAAATACCATTGAAACGTTTCCACTCAGGTCACAGGGTAACATACATAACAGTCGCCCATATTTGATTTCTGCTCATGGGAACCTCTCCTCTAACAAACCTAGCACCTTTGAATGCACCTATTCCATTCACTTGGTGTATGATTGGTTCCAGAGCAGATTTATAATCTTTTACTCTGACCACAGGTGAAACATCTGGTGACATATTGTCTGTAAAAGGCCATTCTACATACACAACTCTGAAAGGTTTTTGTTGAGCTGTGTTTTTAATGAGAGAAACCTATTCTGAGAGGACTTGATGACTCATCCTTCTTTTGACGTTTCTTTTCAATTCTTCCAAAATCCCAGTCACATGGCATTCTACTATGACCAGGAAGTGGAAATTTAACATTGACTTCTTTCAAAGATCTATGACTATGAACAGGTTTATGCAAATTGGCAAAAATATATTAATATTTATTTGGAGAAAATTATATTGTATTTGTCTTCAAATATAACAAGTCTTGTGATAGATTCTGGCCACTCTGATATGTAGTTATCCAAACATCGTGTGGACCTTTCGCAGCATAATGTTCTGCATACAGAAATGTGGTCACACATTTTCATGAATACTAAATTTAGGTATTCATAGCTGTCTCTTGTAATATATATTCTATGTCAATGCCAATAAGAGGAAGAGGTAGGCCTACATTTTCTTTCAAAGTCCATTGAAATTACGCTGGTGTCGCCATTAGTTTTGTATGCTTCTGTGTTTTCAACCATTTGTATTGAAGACTTATGACTTTCGCAGATGGAGCTTCCTCTCTAGTTGAAGTTGTTGTGTCAGAGCTTCATTTTCAGAGGTTTCTGCAGCCTTTAGTTGAGCTTCTTGTTTTTCACAAGTTCACTTATATCAGTGAGAGGAAATCCAAAGGTGAGCTTATTTTCAAGTTAAAAATATCTTGGTACAGCCAGTACTTGCAGACAGAAGAAATTCATGTATCAGGATTCTCATGTATGAAAATCCAGATTCCAGTGTGGTAAGAGACGCATCAAGATGATATTTTTTATGTTTAATACTTGACCTACTGTAGTGGCTTTCTCTGGCTGGAAACTGTTGAGTGTTTATGCACACATGCTCCCTGATGTTATGACCAATTTTTTCATGATCTTTCTTTCTTTGACCATTATGTATCTCAGTCTCAGAAGAAAATTAATTAGGCCTACTTTTTTAAGGCATGACACTTTGATCCCATGCATAGCAACAAATGCTGCCATGCACACAGGAGCACTTTTGTCCTTAATTGTTATACAATATTGGAATCTGCTGCTTTCTATTGCGTCTACCTTTCTTCGTCTATGCAGAATTTCATCAAGAGGCACAATGGCGATGCAGTGGCTGTTTTTTTTTTAGTTTCATGGTCTTTTAAAGATGAAAAGGACTCAGATATCAATTTCCTTGCTCTTCAGAGAATTTTTTGAAGCATTTGCAGCAACAATCGCAACAATCGGTGATGCTTTGCTCTCTTTGTTGTATTTATTTCTCATTATAAGATATATGAGCTTCTCCTGAAAGAAAAAATGAGTTAACAGATATGGTTAAAAGGTAGTGATTTTGTCATATCGTGTACTAATATTAATAGCTGCAGTACTGGTAGCAGCGAAAGTAACTTAGTTGAGCAGTAGTTGCATCCTGTTGAGGAAAGGGTCTATGACCATTGAAGGAACACATTTGAGTGTGAATCTCTAATACTTTTAAAATTGGCGAACTCTCATTATGGGCAACAACAACAAAAAAAAGAAAAGAAAAAGCTAGATTCTCAAGGTCAATTGGTTTATGAGAAAACATTTTTTATTTTTGTACAGTAAATTCTAGACTGTAAGAATGATTGAAATAGTCGGATGGAATTGGCAGTAAAGATGAGATCTAAAATGAAACAAATACGTTGACAATTGAATGATTTCCCTTGAGCCACAAGGTTTATGACAACAGATCTGGATTTTTTTTAAAAGTAAACCAATGCACTTTCATAAGTAAATCAATGAATTATGTCATGAAAGGAGTCTCACAATGTGCATTAAAATATATTTCAAAATCAAAATAAATATAATAAGTACAAGATACTTAAAACATATGGTCCTTGATTAGATCTTTCCAGTTTATTTGTATTTACAGCTTTTCTACTTCTGACCCATTTGGGGTTTTGTCTTCACAGCAGATTAGTGCGATCAATGGAATTCCATTGATCAAGACGTGAACGGGCCGTTAGTTCTCCCCGATTTATCTTCTCTTCTGAGTACAAATTTGTGTACCTTATAAGACAATCTATAATATCAGTGGTCAAAATTTCTTTCAAAAATTCCGAAGGAGAATTTTCTGTACCTAAAGAAAGTTTAGATCCAATATATCTCTAAACAAAGTTTTCCCCACACCTTCACCATCATGCACCTGCCTCCAGCAAGGGGGTCCTTTCATTTCTCTTCTTGATCTTCTTTCCTCCAGAAGAAAGTAGGATATAGACTTGTCATCAACTATTCTTTTGATCCAAAGAGAACCAGGAATGTCACAAAATGTGTGTGTAAACACTGAATGACTGGATACAGATGACACTGTAGAAAGCTGTTTTATGGGGAGTCCATAAATTCTTCCCGGCCAGTGAATACTCTATAATAATTAGGCTCTTAACTTTTTACCTATGGGAGGTAAAATCAAGGGAAGCAACCCCTTAAAATGCATGTAAGGGAAGTAATTCATGCACTTTTGGGCATGCCATCAAGCACTCATCTGCGATAAGCACACTTCAGTCTCCTCCCAAACACCGTGCTTATCGGCAGAGTCGACTGTAATATAGACTCGGAAAATTTGTAATACCATCTATCTCCTGGCATGTCATTCTTGAATGGGTTGGGTCTATCATCAGCTTTCAGGACCTTTTGCACTTGTAGGAGAAGCTGCTCTTTGGTATGACCACAACCTCGTCTAGCTGTCTCCACAAGCCAGGCACCGAGTTTGTCCTCCTCCTCCCTATTGTGGACAGTTCGAGTGGTCTTTTCAAGGGAGAACTTCCCTCTCAGCTTGTCTCCAAAGGTTGTTGGAGGGATGCCATATGTTTCGGCAGCCTTTTTCATGGAGAAAGTTCCATCTTTCACCTTTTCAGAGGCTTCCCTTAGATTTTCTTGGTAGCACTTAGCCTTCTTTGGAGTGCTCATCTTGATTCAGTCTGTTGCAGATAGGCCTATATGATAGAGGTAGGGTAAAAATGAATGGTTGACAAGGAAAGGTAGGGAAAATAGCTTGATAGTAATGATAGCAAGCATACCAATGATGCATTGTAGTTTCATGATGTGGTTGGAACGAGAGTCGTCAAAACAGGAGCTACATAATAGAAATTGCCCTCAGTACTCAATTTAAAGGGTAAAGTAACTAGGGTGAAGAATCAAAATTAATAATTAAAAATACATGTACCAGAAAGGATATACTGAGATTATTTTGTTACTTAGCAAATATAACGATGGTCAGAATAAGGGCTGTCGTAATGACGCAACTATCACAGGTGTCACTACCCTCCATCCGACATCCCCACTTTTAGCCTCGAACAAACCAAGCAGTGACTGGTAAAGACATTAAACACATCCTGTTGGCCATATAAAGAAAAAAAATCACAAAGAGTGTACAAGTTCCCAAAAATAAGACTAGTATTAGTATGACCTTAGGAAATCATGTGAAAAAAGAAGTGCTAAAATGGCGGATTTACATACCCTCTTGCTCGATTCAGGAGATTTTTATAGTGATGGAGAGTAATGCCAACATGCACAGTGATCGATACCGCCAGAAAAAATGGAAAAAAGCCAGAACCGGAAGTAATTTCAGGTAAAATTAAAACAAACTGATGTCGGAAACTGGACAGGTGTCGGAACCAGATAAGTTGACTCTAGATCTAGACTAGAGTTTAGAGTTCCTATAGGTATAGGATACTGACTGAAGTGTTCTTCCGGCACCAAGAGTCATTTGCCCTTGATCGCTTACTCGGACTGTCCGTCTCCTGTGTACTGGGAATAGCAATAGCGTTTGTTACAATTTACAAGTGTCATCATGCACATCAAAATGGACATGTGTATTATATAAGTTCTTTAGACATCATATCATATTGTATAAAATGTTTGATTTGCATTGAACTTATGGCATTGTTGAGAAAACCATGGTGTCAAAATTGTTTACAAGTAGCATCTTTGAACGAAATCTTGCTTTTATCATATCAGATTCCGCCAACCAAGTGAAAATTATTTACATTTTTCCATTCATTGTAATTCGTTGTACTTTTATACATGTATCGACTTTTCATAAAACATGCAGTATGCTGCGACATCAAAGACTTTACTAAATTATTTATTATTATTATTATTATTATTTTCAAATAGAGTTGTCCTCACATTCTTATGAATTGCATTCAGTTTGTACCATGTCATGATGATATTACATTTTATGCTAATACAACATGAAAGTAAAAGAGTCGCTTTTGCATGCTACCAATTTTCTACATTCATCATTTTCCAAAATCAAGAACTATGTAAAATGCAGCGCAAGCAGACACTTCAAGGTTAAAAAATATATGTGTCTCTAGAATCTGCCTTAAATTTCATTTGCATATAAAAATAATATGGTGCTCTTCTATACTTGTCTTAAGATTTGGGTGCCAAGAAGACATAGTACAGTTGAAAATAGCCCTCAAAACCAAACTTATTAGGAAATCCAAACTTTCAGCTGGTTTCTCTTGATGAAAGTGAAACTAATGACTGTGCCAGATCATAAATTTTTCAAATTTTCATCAATCAATACAATTTATAAGAGCTTTGAATTTTGTACAAACCAAGGCGAAAGAAAGAAATAAACCTGTATTTAAACAGTGTTTAGGACAACTTTTGTTACTATTGTAATTAGAAATGTGTGTCTCTTATGAGACAACAGTTTTGTTTCCGATACATGTACATGTGCCTTAGAATGGGAATGTTCATAAATATAATGGTACAGCAGACGCCGCTTAATAGCCTGCCCTACAAATGACAAAGAAACCTGGTTAATAGCCAGAACGGGTTATAAGACGTATCTATAAGGGGGGTAATACATACATGTAGACTTAGAAAATAAAAGTGTTTTTTTTTGTGTGGTTTTGGCCCTTTGTAACTGAATATACTTAAAAGTGGCTTGGATTCTACCAAAGATTCTATATAGAGTCTTTGATTCTACTTACACTATTGCAAATGTCGAGAGGGTTTTTTGTTGTTGTTTTTTGTTTGTTTTGTTTTGGGGTGTTGTTTTATTTGGGTAGGGTGGGGGTTTATTTGTTGTTTTTTGTTTTGTTTTGTTCTTATTTTCATGGCAAGTGAGAACCAGTTTGTTTCAGGCTACACCCTCCACCCAAAAGTACTTTCCCTCCTTGATCATGTTATCTTTAAATAGCTACATTAATCATTAATTGCGGATGAAAGGAAAAAAAAAAAACAAATTCAAAAAAAAAAAAATCATTCATTGGGGGTTTGGGTTTTGGAGATCCATTCATGATTGTGAACATGGCATCAATTGTTAACTGTGTCTTCTTTTCATATAAGGCATGGAGAATTTCTCTTTCCAAGGCTTTGAAGTGTGGCTTCAAAACAGGTTTTCCTCTGTGTTCAAAAAAACGTCTCAATGTATTCATTGAGGCCAGCAGCTCTTGTTTAGTAATAGTAGGTTCGCTAGTTTGTTCATTATCTTCTGCCTCCTCACTCTCTTGGTCAAGTTTCCTTTCCTTGACTTCCAGGATGATTTATGTATCTGTCAAGGTGCCGCAAACTTCCAAGTTGTCATCCACGCTGACTATAGCCTCAAATTTCTCTAAGGTTGTCTGGCAGTTGCATTGTCTCCTCTACTTGAGTCATTGAGTGCCACTTTCTGTGCCATCAATGAAGCCAGCCTTTACAAAACAATTCTTGATTGTCTGCTCCCTGAACTCCATCATTTCACTCCCATGCTTCACTCAACATGTAGATCGTATTCGTATCACACCGATTGATGTTTTTGATCGCCTCTACTGACTTCTTTGATTCATCTGCATCCAACTCGGCTATAATTTAATGCGTTCATTAATTTTTTTCCAGTATTGGCCTCTTTCAGGTTTCTGATCACCCCAATATCCATCGGTTGATTGATGATGTCGTGTTTGGAGGCAGGAAGAAAATCTCGATTGTTAGAGAAAGCCATGTTTGATGGTTGTGCACTATAGTTATCAAGCAGCAGTAGAATGTTTCGGCCTTGACATCTTTGTCTTCTATTCCTTGTTTCCATGTGTTTCTCCCAAGATCTTTCCAGTCATCCAGGCATTAGAGAAGTGAGTGTAAATGACTGGCAAAGTTGAAATGTCTCTGGGGTAACAGTGCGAGGTGCTTGTATTTTCCAATGACCATTAATTTTCTTTTATCCATGCCAGACACAAGAGTTGTCACTCTTTCCTTTGCTTTCTTTCCTCCACTTAGATTTTAATTTGCCGATGCGTATCCATGATCTGGCAGTCCTTCATGGTAAAGCCCGGTCTCATCAGCATTAAAAATGCTGTGGCTTTAGTTTTCAAAATGGGCTGGTTTAGACGTGCATCCTGCTGGAGTTTTGATTTTATCCAACTAAACAAGGCTTCATTCACGTCCTCTTCCTTGAAGTACTGTTTTCTCATCTGTGACAAATTCTTATCGCTTGCATTTTCTTTCAGTGTTTCATGACTTCTTAAAGAAATTCTAGGAACAGCGGTTCTGTCAGTGTCAAAGTTTTTTCCAATATGCATAAAGTTGATTTGTCTTCCTCTCTCCTGGGAAAGAATCTCTTCAACTTTTTCAAGGATCTCTAGCTTCTTCCTGTTTCCTAAGTCTTTTCTAGATTGAGATTTTTTTTAATTTTTTTTTTTCAATAATTTTGGCTTTTTATCCTTTGTCCTATGTCTCAACACGATTGTCTCTTTAAAGAATGATGAACTATCGAGTCCAAGCGCAATAAGCTGATTGTAAAGTGGATGTACACATGTGTGCGGTTTAGTCACTGACCACATCTCCAAAATATAGCAAGTGACAAAACAAAACAATGATCAGCTGAACCAATCCTCCAATCACTACATTTTACGATAAGTCATAAAACTAAAGATGATGAGTGTCCCATCTCTTCACACCTGTTGCTGGGTGTCTGTTTCATTCTAATCTCATGTCAACATCAACATAAAAATTACACTTACATCATTTTATGACCATGTAGTCGTGAACATTCCCTGTCCTGTGCACACGGGCCCAGCTCTACTCCTTTGTGTACATACCTGGGTGGCGCTTGTCCTTTGATTACATTGACCAGCTGACCAAGGTGTGATCAGCTCTATTGCATGAGGACGTCTTGGAACTTTAGTTCTTGCTGTAATGTAATGTAGACTTTCACACACCTCAAACTCATTTAGTTGAAAAAGTTTTGAATCCGCTGTGCTTTCTTGCGTAAAAAATTGTCTTCAATCTTCTTCTTTTATCATGGTCAGTGAAAAAGACCGGGTTACAAAGCAGACTTATGGTCTGAGAACCTGAGTTTATACATAACACTCCCAAAAGAGAGACAAAGTTAGTGTTTTTTTTAAGGATATATGTTTTCTTGTTGAAAACTCTTGTTAAATATGATTAATCTGTTTTTACATGCTAAGCATTTTATTAAGCAACTAAAGTCCACAAAAACTGCTCAGTGGCTTGTACAAAGAAGGAAAACTAGTATTCAAAACAAGATCAATGCATCTATATACACATGTTTTCAAAAAGACCTGTACAAGTAAACTCAAAATAAATGAGCCTTATCAAAGTCTTGAAAAATAGTGCAATGTGCAATCTATGACAATCAAAAGACAAATTGGTAAACAGAGAGATAAAAATATGTGGAGGATTTTGTAAAGAATTGTTTCTCTATATAGATGGGTTATGATGTGATTTTTGACAATGCTTTACAGCTCTTTATAATATGGAAGGGGAGATTCTTCCATAATTTAGGGATGTTGATTTTATAGGCCCTCTCACTTTGGAGAGTCTTTGAAACATATTCTCTCAGAAAAAGTCTTTTTTATTAGATCTAAGAGATAATCAGGATCACAACCATGGATGATCTTAAAAGCACTCAATACACATCCTGATATTTGAATTCGCTGCAATTAACATATTGGAATACCTGCAGTGATCAAAAGCAATCCATTGCAGTAGTCTAGTTGGCTGGTTATAAATGCAAAAATCAGTATAGTATAGTTTTGTGATGTCTTCATCAATAAAATAAAATCTTATTTTCCAGATGTTTATCAAATGAAATAGCATTTCTTACATATGTTATCTATGTGATCAGTCATCGACAAGGACACATCAACAAAGATAAAACCAATGTGTGTGACATATTTCTTTACTTAAGAAAAAAAAAATTCTTTTCACCCACTGATATGTTACTGATTGATATTTTTCATGCTATTTTTGCCCAAAATAGCGAGCTCTATCTTTCTATTATCTAATTCCAGTCTGCTGTATGTTTCATCCCAAATACTTCTTGTAGGCAGTTTTCAGTCACTCTTTTAGAAATAATGTCATTTTTTTCCTTTCTAGGGATGTAAATTTGGGTATCATCAGCACACAGATATTATTGTAAGGATTTTTAATGAAAAATAGGGCAGATGGGAGACATGTGCTCATTGTCAATAAAAGGGGACCTGGGATGAACCCCTGGGGGATTCCAAAATTTAAGACAGACTGAGATGAGATGTGACCATCAATGAACACACATGGAGGTCTATTAAGCAAAGAAGATCTTAGATTTGTTTACCATCGATGAAGATACATGGAGGTCTATTAAGCAAATAAGATGCAAGATTTGTGACCATTGATGAACGCACATGGAGGTCTGTTGAACAAAGAAGAACTAAGATTTATGACCATCGATGAACACAAATGGAGGTGTTTTAAGCATAGAAGATCTAAAATTTGTGACCATGGATGGACACACATGGAGGTCTATTAAACAAGTAAGATCTTAAAAATGTGAGTATTTTCCTCTTGCATTCATTCACCAGTGTAAAGTATTTTTGGTATAGTTATTGCACAATTAAGGCAGCCACGCCATCTTATGTAAGAGATGAGGGAGAGGGAGAGAGAGAAAAGCCTGACTTTCACTCATTTATTTTCTTCTTCTAGCTCTTTTTAGTCAGTCACTTGAAGAAATTCTTTATTGGGAACATGAAGAAGGTCGTCAAATTCCTTACATAGTTGATGAATGTGTGGAGTACTTGTACAAGTATGGACTGGATGCAGAGGGAATATTCAGGTATGCCATATTTCTTCTTCATTTACTTGTATTGCAAAATTGGGTTGTCCTTCTTTGAGTCATCTAAGAACTGGAGGATGACTCATTTTGACTTATGATTATGACAGATGTAAGATAACTCCTTTAAATTAAGGGACTGAAAACCAAAGAGATTTCAGAAGGGGAAGAAATGTCTTATATACTAGGGTATCATATTGAATTGTTCATAGTATAAAATTATATCTCTGGTGAATATCTCATATTTTACGAAATCCCTCCACCACCATTTCTTCCATTTACTATCAACATCACATTTATCAAAATGAGAGCCAGTAAGTTCTCTCTCTGCTGCTTCTCTTGCCAGTCCTTAACTTAAGTTTCTGTAACATTCATACTTTGAACCCATAATCTTGAAAAAGCAGGGAAGATTATAGAAGGCCATATCATAATTCTGATGTATACCTCAATGTACCCGCAATCTACAAAAATCTCCTGAATTAGGTGAAATGTCATCAAAGAATATAGGGAATGAAGAAACTTATTTCCAAAATGGCTGGTCAGATTGAGAGTATAATCTCAGCCTTGCTTAGTGCATTTTTTATGTTATGTAATTTTGTGAACATAGACAGATCTGGAGATTGTAACAACTTGACCTTGACATCTTTAGGACAAAGGTATCTCTTAGAAGAGGAGGTTTTGCAGGCAGTTAATAGTGAATCAGAATAGTCTGACAATCTACATTTATACTGTACTCTTTGACGTCTCAAGGGATTTTCACTGTTGGACCTAAGCATTTCTGGGCTGAAGAGAAATTGTTTGAAAAATGTAAAATTATTCAGCTCTTTAAAGGAACAAACTTTACAAAATATATACTAGTACTAGTGTTTAGGTAATATCAAACAGCAATTTATAAACCTTTGAATGACTTTATACATGGTGAAAGACAGACAAGACAATGACAACCAAATAAGGAGAATTCATTTTGTATGTACACGTTTACAGTTTACTAAACTAGACTTTGGTAAAAAAAATTCTAATATGAATTAGTCATTGATCTTTGCCCTTATTGAAATTTGTAATACGTCAAATAAGATGATTTATTGGAGACTGATTCTGTGTAAAATTATTTCCAAAGCATTTTACTTAAAACATATTATTGAAATGCTTTATTTGGTTAAAAGGGTCCGTAAACGTCTTTTTTTTCTCTTTTGACCTCCTCATACAGGTTGGGTGGTCGCATGGCAGCCATCAGAGAAATTATCGCCAGATTTGAAAGGGGAGAAAAAGTCAAGTTTGAAGATGAAAACACGGATGTGCATGTTGTGTCATCAGTATTGAAAACTTTTCTTCGGGACCTTCCAGACTCTATCATTCCCTGTGCCTACTATCAGCGTTTTATGAATATTGCATTACGCTATATGGACAGCAAAGAGGCAGAAGTAAAAAACCGGTGCATAGAGGAACTAGCTGCTTCTATGAAAGAAATTCCAAAGGATAATTACATTATCTTAAAATACATTTGTCGCTTTCTGAGTAAGGTGTGTTTTTTAAGATACATATGACTTTTTAAATGACTTTATGTGATTGTTTCTTTTGCTGCCAACATTTGTTGTCCTTTGGCACAGCATTTTATAGCATGTCATCCTACCACTTAATTTCATTTTTATCATCTTCCTGAAAGCTTTTAGTAAGCTGCAGTCTTACTTTAGGGGACAACCCGGTTACTGTTGTGATCATACAAAAAACGGAGAGTTAAGTTTATCGTTATATTACCATTGTATTATTGGAATGCCATGAACTTTCAAATGTTTTGGTGAATAAGATTGTTAAAAAATTTTCTTCAATTAAGAATTGTGGAAAAATTCATTCAAATAATTCTGTAAAAGTGCTAGTCAAAGACCAGGTAAATATTTTCTGTTTTAATATTAGAACTTAAGAAAAAAGACTGTATCTTTGTGATCTACATCTTGCCCAAATATCTTCAAGTTTTACATGAAATTTAAAATAAGAAATTCAGTCAGGCAGTAACAAGTGAATAAAATAACAGCAAAACAGACATTGCCATGGTGTCACACAATAATTTTTTTAAAGGTATATTTCACTTTGAAGTCAGATTGTCCACATTTTTGAAATCTTATATGGCCTAAGGGCGAACATGATCAATGAAGTTTTCCTTAATTCCATTGCAGGTTACTCAACATGAGAAAAGTAACAAAATGAATTCATTGACTGTAGGTACCATCTTTGGACCTAATCTCATCCGTCATGTGGATAATGAAAATCCTCATTTGCACTTATGTACAGCAGATTTGGGACAACATCTTGTACATATGATGCTTCAATACTTCCAACAGGTTACTACTTTTGAAATAGAAAAACTGTACATGAATTTATATTTTAAAGAGACTTGTAAAAACATCCAGTACACAAATTTTTGTTTTATATGCCACAGCTACATACATCTCATGTGTATTCTATTGTCATATCTTTCTTACTAATTTTTGTTCCTTTCAGTATTTATTTGGTTTAGTTCAAATCAAGATTTTTATTCATACTAGAAGGAACCAAGAGATCACATAATAAAAATCTAACAGGCCCATCAAACTTTTGGGGGCCACATCAAGAGAAGAGAGAAGATGGAACAAGTTCTGGTCTGACTCCATGGATGGGGGGCAACAGACACAAATGCCTTTATAAGAATGGTAGAGGACGGTCCCCTTTGGGATGATGGGAGAGTCAATCCTAAAGACTGTTATCTGATGATGATACTGCTAGCTTTAGAAAGAAAACTAAGGTGTGTGTATATACATGTAGACATTATTCATTTCTAGGTTTATGACAGTATCATCAGCAATTTAGCATATTTTGCAATCTGACTGAACAATTGAGAAAACATTATTACAACAATGGACATAAGTAAGGGAGGATTTCTGCTTTGTTTGATTTTCATCCAGTGAATGACGCCATAACTTTAAATTTTGTTTTCTTTTTGACAACCTTTTAGTTCTTCAACTGTTGCTTTAATCTGTCTTTCACTGTGAGCAAATGGTTTGAGAATTCATTTTAAAGTTAAATAGGCTCAACGTAACTCTTACATGCCCAAGATTTCCAATCGAATCGGTAAACATTCTCTTTGATTTAGAAGACAGATGCGATCTATTGGAGTACTATCCTTTTATTCTGTCCATCTAGCCATCTCATACTCTCTCCATGTTTACAAAATATTGCTGCACGTTATTTGGGTGTGGTACTTGGTTTCATTCCTGACGTTGATTATTACTATGTCTTATTTGTTCATGTGAAAAGAGAAAGTATGTAAGTAGATTTGCATGTATGAAATTTTACTTTACTTTCTTGAAGTATCAAATAAAGGTAGAAAGGAGAAATAGACTGACAAATAGGAGTCCGCACATATATAGGACAGCTCATTGATACATTGAGGGCTCACTACTTAAAGGTGAATGAAAGGACAGCTCATCGGTACGTTAAGGGCTCACTACTTAAAGGCGAATGACCGCCACTCACCTTTAAAAAGTGAGCTCTCAATGCCTGGGTGAGGTGTCCTGTATATGTACAGACTCCTAGACTGATAACCATAGACTTGTATAAAAATACATTTCTTTGCCCATGACTTGAGAACCTGGTCCTTCCTTTTACCAATCAGCCAGTGTCCTTGACCTAAATTGTATCTTCCCTTAAGGACTAGGGTGAAGCAAATTAGTCTGATACAGGTTTAGTTTCAGTCTCAATACCTGTGTAAGTTTTAATAACTCATCTTCATATACTATACATAGAATGTGTGCTGTGTCAGTTTCTATGATATACTTAAAAAAAAGTGAATTTTTTAAAAGGAAAGCAATAAGATAGAAGTACAGACCTGTTGTCTTAAGGCATCATCAGTACATTTATGAAAACCAATTACCATATTATCAAGTACCATTCATCTCTTTAAACATCATTTTCAATGCTTTTTTATCCTAGGTGTTCCTCCTTGAGTACAGTGATGTTGGCTCTGTTAGTAACAATGTTCCGACTGCTGATCTCTTGCGCATGTCACGCATTATTGACGTACCAGTGCCTACCCCTCGATCAGCAAAAGTTCCCACATTATCCAACAGTGTAATTGAAGATTTAGAGGGAATTGATTTATCAAGCCAGTCTGATTATCAAAGTGCAGTACCTTCAAATGGCTCAATTAGTATGGTTGAAGATTTCTACTCTGCTCCCAATAGTCCCTTCTTAGATGACGCAAAGGACGATGTTTTTCCTGATTCTCAAGCAGTGAGCTATAGAAACATTGCCTTTAAAGGTCGCAGCTTACATCTAAGCCTCAAAGGAAAAAAACATGACATTGATTATGGTCAGGAGGACCCTGGTAGTCCCAACTCATTAACTAGTGATCCTCCTATCCCACCTGCAAGAACAAAATCTAAAAAGTTGACTCGGAATCGTCCATTGGTTGATCCTCAGCGCCCTAATGTGACTTCACTGAATAAAGATAAGCCCTCATCACCCTCAGATTCCCCTGAAACTGCTCATTCTGAGAAGGATGCTCTTTCTCGAGTCCCTAAATTTCACACTTTACCCCCTGGTATGTCTCTGTCTAACCCTGTGTTCAAAGAAGTCCAAGCTACAATACCAAATGAAGGGGAAGCCTCCATGTCACCTTCTATAATTAAAGAAGAAGAGCCATCTTGTGCAACGGATAATGGAGGTGGGAAACTGGGCCCTAGTCCAAAGGATCTTGCATTGCAGGTGTCGATGCTGAAGGAAGAGATTGGTGTACAACGAGAACGTTACAGGAACCAAATAACAGCACTAACATCACAGCTGTCAGAAATGCAGTCAAGATACGAGCATCGCATTGACACAATGGAGGCAGAGTTTAAGAGTCAGAAGCAAGAACTCGAAAGTAAACTTGAGAGAGAAAGATTGGCTTGTTCAACTGCAGTAGAAAAAACAATTCGATTGAAGGAGGAGCTCCACAGATATCAACTGCAATATGGGGAACTTTCCACCCAATGATTTTATGTTGATCTATGCTTGCAGCGTCATATATAAGGCATTCTATCACTTTGGCCGTAGATATTGATATTGGTATTCATCAGCACGCAGCTTACATGTGGTTTTGTTATTATAGAATTTGCCTTACATGTGCAAGCACCTCAGAAAGACCTTTTAGCATTCATTTGTGTGGAGTATGCACTTGCCTGAAATCAAGCAAATAATTTACATTTATGAGCAACATCCCCTGGCCAAAATACTTTGGAATATTATGCTGACAGTACTGACATGACATGTCCTGTTGCCACACTTCCTGCTCGAGTAGAGTTTTGTTTTTATTTTATTTTTATTAAGGTTCCTGGGAGAGCCCCTTGGTTGCTTGCTTTTGATGATGACTCACTATCCCATCCTACCTGCAGATTTCCCTCCCCTTGCCTTTGGGACTTCATATTGTGTCAAGCCTTTGAATCAATCGCCTAACTAATGTCACCAGGTAGGCCTACAATATCTCTGACAGCTCAGTCAGTTACTCTGAACAAACCAGGGCAAAAAAATCTGTCAGTGTAGGGATGTGTGCGCTTATATGAAACAAGCATTTGCAGTGTGCACCTGCATGGCATGCACTGTATATAATTTTTTTTTTTTTCTGTTAAAAATCTTAGCTTGTCTTGAATCTTGCCATGTAATATAAGCATATGAAGATCTTGTCATAAGACCATGGCCAGCTAAAGATTTTTGCTTTTCCAGTTTTTACGCACTTGACGCAGATTATTTTATTTGTTTCATGATGGTTTATTTTTATGTCTTTGTCACAATTTTGGAAAAATCCTTACCAGATAGTATGATGAAAACATCACACTTTTCATATCATCGGTGTCTGACTCTAACCGTGTAAGTGCGTGAGTACTCATTTTGAGAAAGCGATAAAAACCTAATAAAGTGCTCTTACTATCTACCAAGTATGAAAGTTTCTGAAATGTTTATACTTTTATACTGAATGATAGTGCCAACATAACTTTCAGTCGATATTGAAAGAAAAACTAATTAATTATGGCGTATGCACGATTAGCATTTATGAATTTGTCTTCATTTGCACACTTAGCGCCAGGCATGGTTAATATCGAGCATTCTTAGAGGAAATGTAACCGGCGGTTACACAGTTAGGCCAAGGCCAGGCACTCGCACGATTATCTCCCGCAACACTAAAGGTTAAGTTGGCGCTTGACCGTTTTTCGTTCTCAGGTTTATTTAGGGAAATAAAGGATCTGCGCTTTTACTAGAGATAGATAACCTCAATAGGCACCTTAGTGACCTAGCTCACGACTGTGAAGAAAAATCTATAGTCCGGCGCCCCATTCATGACCAAAAATCTGTTGCCGATTGAAGGGCACTTTCTGAAGCTTTTTGCAGGAAGCCAGCAGCCAACAGTGAAAACGAATTGTTTTGGTGGAATGGGTACATGTACCTCATGTCGACATCATTTTGGAGCTGTGCCTGCAGTCAGTAGGTGAATGCCCTTGTACTAACAGGTAGGAATGACGATTTCGGCAGGCTCACAAAACTACATTAGATCATCAAAACATGTCAGAAGAATAAAAGGAGAAGGCAAGGAATGAAAGGGAGCAAAATTATAACAAAAATAATTAAGTGGAGGAAAGAATGTAACAAATTGATTTGAATTGAAAATTTTGAATAACATAAGAAAATACTGGCACATAACAGAGCAATTTCATTTAAAAAACAACAAAAAAACAACAACATAATAATGAAGACTAAATTCAAATAATTAGATTTAGATCTAGTATCATCTAGTAATAAATTAGTCTAGACATTTTCTTTGAAATAACATATGACACACATATATCATCTTTTCAATCTCATCCATGCTCATTTCAACTAAACTTTCACCAGCACATTCAATGTGAAACCCTACCCCACAGTCACAGCCAACCCATTCAAAACCGTCTTTCTCTCCTCTTTCTCCCTCTGTGTTAATTTTGAACAACAATAGTTGACATTCTGGCTTAAAACAGCCTAACGTAATTAAAAAAAAAAAAGTATATTACATTATAACCAAGGGAAAATTCAAACAATTTATAATTTGTCTAGACGTTTTTACACATACGACACACATACATACAGTCAGAGCCAACCCATTCAAACCCTCTTTCTCTCCATGGTAACCAAAGCACATATAGTGTTGTCTGACATTTCAATATCATCATCACTCTCAACACAATCTCTCGATGACCATGACTCCACATCTGAGTCACAGTCCTTTTCTTTTGTTTTGTCATTTTTCTTGGCTTTTATATTTTTTTCCTTGTTTCTTTTTTCCTCTCTTTATTTTCTCTTTCTTTCTTGTCCTTCTTTCTTTTTTTTTTCTTTTCTTCTGCAATCTTTTTCCTTTTCCTGGCTCGAGTGGCTTGGCATTTGATAGAGGACAATGCCATTTTCTTTGCACAGCTTACAAACTTCAAGCGTCACATTGGTCTTGTGACCACCCACAAAGAACAAGATAGGCTTGTTCATCGGGGATAAAAGCTGGCTCATCTATTTACAAAAGATTGTACTATCAATCCTCCCATTATTGGATCTTGCAAAATGGGCCTTGGGGAAACCATCAAGGGGGTCGTAACTGAAGCGTTGACTGGGGAAGATGAGGAGGAGAGAGTGAACATCACCTGACGCGCTCTTGCAGGCCAATACTGTGATTTGCTGATGTGTATCAGTTGTGACCTGGTAGACTCGTTTTTCAGACTTGCCTGCCAAGACTTAGTTGATGCCCCCACCCAGCTGAAAACTGCTTTCATCACAATTGAAAATGCAGCATGGGTGGTTTAGGACATCCTCATCTACAGATGTAATGTCCTGGTGGGCAAATTTGAACCAATTCTGAATCTTTTATTTGGTTACTCCAGCCCTTTGAGCTCCCAATAGCTTGCGGCATTCTTGAGACTATATCCCTATGCCTTTGCATGAACAGTCAGAACCATTTATTTCCAGGCTTGCGGTCTTTGAATGACTCTTCTATCCGATTTGACGACAGTCTGGAGCGATGACGTGACCTGGTTTTTTGTGCTGCCAAAGCCCAAAGTGACGCATTTCTTAGTCCAGTCCCCCAGAATTCCCGCCTCTTTAGTGGAAAGAACAGTCTTCTGCTTCTGCAAAGAAGACAACAATTAAGAGATATTAATATCATCTTGAACAAAAATATCATTTATCTCACAAATTATGAGAGACATACACATTATATACTAAAAATAAGAAACTGAATGAAACAGACATTGAATAACTATCCATATCATTATGCAATTACCTTTCATTCATACCTGCAGCCAAATACTCATTCACAACTTCTTTGATTCGTCAAGAATGTCAGCCTACTCTAGACTTTGGCTGATGTCCACTCAGTCTATCAAGAAGGGTGGGCCTTGGCACATTGTGGAGCCGAGCAGCTTCGGCCTTGCTCTCGCCCTCTCTCACACTGACTCACAGACTTTACTGCAGCCTCCACTGCTTCCTCTGCGTATTGCCGCGGAGCCGGGTATTTTTTCCGGTTGGCTTCTTGGGGGCCAGTCTTGGAGTTAGGATGGTTAAAATCTATGTTAAGGGAAAAAAAGTAGAAAATATCTGTTTAAAGTCGGGGATAGGGGAGGACATGCATTGCCTTATAAATTGCAGTTATTTTCAGAAGGAAAGAAGAATGAAATACACAAAAATAGTAAATTATGTAGGCCTATTGGTTACATATTCAAAGGAAGCAAGTAACTATAAGTAAAGACTGTATTTGTAGTATATATAATATGTAATGACAGTTATGAAATTAATTAGGAACTGTTAAAATATTTTAATATATTTAGTGTGCTTAAACAAGTAGTAGTCGTGGTTTTGTTAAAGATGTTAACAAAAATAATGATGTCGGATAATTGATGATATTACTCATAGTAATGAAGGTTGGCTGCTGAATGAGCTGCCTCTTTTGTTCAGTAGCTTTCTAGGCAGGAACTTTGTCTTACTGATTGATTGAGAAAATCTGTAAACAGTAAATATTGGCTGCTGCTGATACCAATGACGCACAGGGGTGTCTCTTCGAAAAAAGCAGAATCCCGGAACAAATCAGAATATCTCAGATCTGTGAAACAAACAGGAGCAAAAAATATAAAAAATGTAGTAATCGTAATGGTTATTGCAAAATGCATGTAGGCTTACGCCAACTACTGTTACTGCTGCTGCCGTTGTCACCGCTGACGTAGAAGCAACTACACCAACATCTGCTGCTACTACTACGTTGACTACTATTACTACGTTGACTACTACTACTACTAATGCTAATGCTGCTGCCGCTGCTGGTACTACCACTACTTTTAAGTGAAATGGATGGGGAGAATTGTGCGACTGTTGGGATCATAGTTCTACTCACCTCAGAGTTGCAATGAACTGCTGACGACAAGCCAATGCGAGGACTCACAATATTAATTCTGAAATGTAATTTATGCAGTGACTTAACATTAGTTTCAATTGATAATACTATTTACAGCAAAAAAAAAAAAAAGAAAAGAAAGAAAGAAAGAAAGTGAAAAAGACAAAAAACTTTCAGAGAGTGTTAATGATACTGACATCAAAATGGTTGAAATTATCAGTATTACATTCATCAATTGGTGGTGATAATGCCAGGGACACGAAAAGTTTTAGGAAAATAATCTGTAAAGTATCAAAGCAACAACAGACTCATTCGGCTTCAACTAAGATTTACACCATGGGCATTACCGGTATTTTGTGAATAAAAAAGATCAATGTAACATTAACAGTCTAGAAAGATTAGTTGATGTTTATGTGGGTTTTTTGAAAATACTTTTCTGCTCACACCATTAACACTTAAAATAAAAAAGCAAAAATCTAAACCAACAAACAACATAAACACACCATTGTAATAGGTTCACAATATCAATTACAAGGCGCTAATCTTGCTAGCGCCACATACCAGACTCTGACGGCCCGCACCTTGCTGCAGTATGCGTGTTAGCGCCACATGCACGATGCCGGCTATCGCATCGTGAAATTTTTTTAACGTGCTAAACGTGAATGCGCCTTATTCATTGAAATAAAATGCATAAAACACTATTATAAACCACTTTTAAAGCTTATTTTCAACATCGACAGCTAGATACACTCAGCTTGAACAAACAACTTATCATTTGATGGCCCGATCTTTTGAAAACTTTCAGAAATCTGAGAAAAAATGATGGTTTGCATTATCCTTCTGTCGAACGGCGGAAACACGAGTAGTGCATCCAAATTTGGCACGGATCTGTCATGTGAGATTAGATCACATGACTCTTTTGTGCCAAATTTATCATGGGATTGTTTTGAAATTTCCTGTGTGGTTTCAGGAGACTTCGAGATTAATTTTTTAGACCAAATAAAGTATTTGGCGCTTGCAAGGTAGAGTCAGACACTGACGTTATGGACTTGTGTATGCAAATTGTATATTATAAGAGGATTTGTTGGTTTATGTTTGTTTTTTGTTTTAATATATTTCCAATTTATCATACAGACAAAATATAAGCCAGTATTGATTAATTTTTTAAAATTTATATGAAAGATAACTCATGTTGTATTGTGTATATATGGTTTTCATATTTTTAGGTTTACAAATTCAATTTTGTTTGTTTGTTGCTTACATTGTCCCTCTCAATTCCATATGGAGCACAGGCCAATAACAAAGAGCCACCAATCATTCCTTTTTTCTTT
>JAOXNP010011142.1:0-11294 GCA_028571245.1 Chromodoris orientalis
TCTCTCTCTCTCTCTCTCTCTCTCTCTCTCTCTCTCTCTCTCTCTCTCTCTCTCTCTCTCTCTCTCTCTCTCCACCGGAAACTGCTTAGAAGTCTTTGGACACTTGCTTTAAGACCAGAGTCCAGATTTATTTACATGTATTGTCTTAGTTTCAGGACTCGTATGCAGATGATCTCGATTTTAGTGATGATGACACGGACTATGTACCTAATTCACATGATGAATCTGATGATGATAGTGCATCTTCGTCTGACTTCCGACCAGTAGGAATCTGTTATAAAAATGCATGTACCTCTGGTCCACTCTTCAATTTACCTCGCACAACAGAAACGTCTGGAAATGTTCAAACGCAACAATATTCTTCAGATTCCACTTTTGATGCCCAAGGAACAATTCAAAAATCTTCAGATACCCCTTTCAATGCTGATACCGATACAGCTACTCGACAATCTTCTTCAGATACAGCTCCTGATGCTCTAACACCTATTCAACAATGTACTTCATGTGTCGTTTCTGATGCTCTTACAACCATTAATTCAGTCGCTGACTTGGGTCTCAATTCTCCCAGAGATGATGATATGCAAACTGTTAATGCGCCAACACCATCAAAATCAAAAAGAATTCAGGGTTTGGTGGTTGATGGAGGGAAATCAAAGAAGCTAGATAAACAACACTTTTGCGTTTTCTGCGGCGTGGCTCAAAGTAAACTGGCTAGACATTTATTCGCAAAACACAAAGATGAGCCAGAGTTGATTCCATTCTTAAATGCTAATAAAAGCACAAAGTCAAAAGAGTTGGCAAAACTTAGGAACGCGGGTGATCACTGTCACAATTTAAAGATTCTTAAAGAAGGAGAAGGAACGATGGTTGTGAAAAGAAAAAAGAGCAAAGAAGCTCAGATAAAGGATTTTGTCCCTTGTCATATCTGCTTAGGATATTTTCACAAGAAAGACTTATGGAGACACAAATGTGTCAATCAAGACATCGAAAAGGGGCCTATGAAGCAACTAGTGAGGAAAGGGCGCCTATTACTTCCAGTTGAAGGCACAGATTCAGACAAACTAAAGGAAATCTTGGCTACTGGGAAGATGGATCATGTGTCCATACTGATAAAAAATGACTTCTTGATAAAACTGATGGGGGAGAGGCAATGTAAAAAAAATGGGTTCGACAAAGACAGATATGGAGGAATAAGAAACAAGCTGAGAGAACTGGGGCGTCTAACCATCGCAATAAGAGAAGCAACTAAAGAAGAATCAGGAGATCTAGCACGCTTTCTACATCCTAAGTATTTCCGTGATGTTTTGGCCGCAACAAGGAAAGTCGCATCTTTTAAGGATGGTTCTGTCGTGAATCCTTCCATTGCAATGAAACTTGGACATAGTCTAAAGCAATGTTGCATGCTGTTGAAAGCCAAGGCAATTGAAAGAGGGGACAAAGCGTTAAGAGTTCAATGTGATGAATACTTAGAGCTACATACCATTCAATGGAATGAGGAAATTTCAAATCAAGCTTTGCGAGAACTGTACCAAAAGAAAAAGAACAATGTCAAAAGAATGCCATTGGCAGAAGATGTTGCAACATTCACTAAATATCTCAACAATCTGGCAACAAAGACGATTTTGGAAATGAGATCAAGTATTCCTCTACAAATAAAAGAATTAAAATGTCTGTGGCAGAGATTGGCTGAGGTAAATCTTACCCAAATAATTCTTTTCAACCGCCGCAGACAAGGTGAAGCATCGAAAATGAAAATCCAAGATTATTTGAAAGGAAAAATGAATGAGCACTCCTCTGACATACTTAATGGATTAAGTGACTTTGAAAAGGTTCTCTGCAAAACTGTGCTGAGGATTGAAATAACAGGAAAAAGAGGTCGTCTTGTCCCAGTGTTATTAACAACCCAAATGAAAGAGTCGATTGACCTTCTGATTTCCGAGAGGGAAAAACTGGAGATACCGTTGTCAAATGAATTCATTTTCGCCAGGATCAACAACGAATCTGATGGACACATCCGAGGCAGTGATTGTCTTAGGAAACTGACAGGAGAAGTAAATCTTAAACACCCTGATAGTTTAACATCCACGTCACTACGAAAACATATCGCAACAATGACACAGTTGCTCAATCTCAAAGACAATGAACTTGATCTGCTTGCACAATTCATGGGACATGATATAAGGATACACCGTGAGCATTATCGCTTACCATCGTCAACAATGCAGGTTGCAAAAGTTTCAAAACTCTTAATAGCAATGGAGAAGGGCACTCTTTCCGTGGAAGATCGAGATCTGGGACGTATTCAGGCAGATGACGAGATTGAGGAAGATGTCGAAGGAGAAGAATCGAATGATTCCGAAGAAGACTCGACAGAAATGACAAATGACCCCATCATTGCAAACCCTGGTAAGTTGGGTTTTTTTTTTTTAATTTCTAGCTGAAATACCCGATAGAGAACGGGAAAACTTGATCCAGTCAATTGTCCTCCCACTTGCTCCCTCCTTCTCAAAGACATCCCCTCCCCCACCCCTAAAAAAAGAAAACAAACTAATTATAACAACCCCTTTCCATCGCCGCCAATCGGCCAACCGCCCCCCCAAAAAAAAAAAACAAAACAACAAAAAACAGCAACAACAACAAAAAAACAAAACAAAACAAAAACAACAACAACAACAACAAAAAGCGACAGTAAAAACCTTACGTCCCCCCCCCCCCCAACACACACCTGCTCTGCTCCTTCCCGGTAAAATAAAAAGATCCACCCTAAATGTTTCAAATTATTTAGTTTCTAAGAGAGGATGGTTGGCAGATTAAATCTAATGAGAATATTGTTCTGTTAAAGTTCAAGCGTTAGATATATTATTACCAAGTTATTGACAGTATTGTACAATTAAAAGTTGAGCTTTGGAACCATCGTGGCAATGTTATGACAATATTCAACATGTTACATGTTTAGAATATTTTTAAGAGTACTTTTTTTTTCATTTTCGTCTTTGACATAAAAAAATGTTTTCTGTATGTTCAACATTTATTGTTTAAATCAATACCTGAACTGAAACTGGCTTTGTTACTTTTTCAATTCCTCATAGGAACCAGCGCTCCTACTCTTCATACCAGAGCCAACAATCCAGAGCTTACTGTATCAAACGTTTCATGTAAGTAGGTAATGCTTATCCATGCAAGCATTATTAATACAATGTATCAGGAATAATACACTAGCGTGCAAAATATCGTGTGCATTGTAATTGTACATATGTCACAAAACAACATATATGTCAATGGGCTAACGTTTCCGCCTATCTCAATTGATTTATATAGTGAGTTAGGCCAAAAGGTTAGCCCACTGATGAATGTTTTGGAAGTATACATGTAAGTAACATTTCAGCTATTCTCAGAGATTAAAAGAATGTTTAATTCGAGTTTCATGTCATATGTTTTCAAGACTGGTCTTTCTACGGAAGCAAGAAGTGAAACTGGTGACCCCAAAGATGTGTGCAAGCATCTTTGACAACTGAACTTCATGAAGTGCTTCAATCTTTGTTTGGGCTAAAGAGGGCGGCAATTCAAACATCACCTGTAGCGTTTGAAATTAAAATTTTGAGGTGGTTGCTTCAAATCTGCCTTTACATAAAAGCATCTTCCCGCGCTTTTCCATTTGATTCGCACTTGGGGTTTCATTTTTCGACGTTTTCCTTCATCTTTTATTTAGTTGCTGACATTCCTTAATCAAGCACTCTTTAATTTGAGGGAACGTGATAAACATCATAAAATTCTAATGAGCTGTCACTTTGCCTTCCGCTCTTTGGATTTCAACAGCATTTTAATTTTAACACAGAAATGTATACAGTTGAAATTAATTGTTTGTTATTAACAAATTTAAAAAAGATTGAATTTTTTAAAATGAGTTATTGCTGTTTGAAATCGTACACTTTGTTATGAGCCATACTATAATGTAATGATGATTATGATGATGATGATGATGATGATGATGATGGTGATGATGATGGTGAAGAGGAGAAGGGGGAGTATTATGATGATTATGAAGTGTTGTTGTTATTATTATTATTATTATTATTATTATTATTATTATTATTATTATTATTATTATTATTTCTCCCATAATATTACATGTGTATTCCAGCCACAAGGAGGGACATGGCGGGAAGACGAAAATGGAAGCCAAGGGAAGAAGAGGCATGTTTGAGATATTTTCAAAGGAGCATAGCGCTGAGAAACCTGCCAGGAAAAGCAGCAATCATGAAGTGTCTGGAACAAGAACATTCTCTTCAAGACAGAACGTGGATTCAGATAAAAAATTATATCAGAAACCACATTAAAAAGCTATCCTGAACCGACATGTATACAATATGTATATATTTCTAAACTATACAAATACAACATTCGAATAATCATCAGAATAGTTGCATAAATTTTGGGATGTAGGACAGTGAGGCTATCAGAATTTTAGTAAAAGTGCGTCAAATGTGCATGAATTTCGCTTCTTGAATCTTGCACTCTCTTGTTATCGAAGTCAATAAAAATATGTGGATGTAAATTTATTTTGATTGAATTAATAACTGTGCAAACAATACTTTGCTGTTGACCTATCAATACTTTAATTTTTAATGTACAATACAATTTTATAGTCGTACTTGTGGAAGAGGACAATTATGTGTATTGAAGTATTCGTTTAAGAGTAATAATTCGCAATGTTAGTACATTATTGTGATAATGAAATCATTTTGATCCCACCATATTACCCAATATCAATAAGGAGGTTTGTGTCGTTCCCCAACATTCCTGTATAATTTTGACGTTGCAACAAAATACAGTAATATCAAAGATTATTCTAAAGTTAGTTCACTCAACACTTTGAGCCGAGGCAGTTCATGTTCTTAATTTGGCCTTAATACTGCTAGGCAGGGTCGCCAGATGTTTTCAAGAAAAGGACCAATGAGATGGCTTGGGACCAAATACGTAAAATGTTAGATATGAGTTACAGAATGCGTATCCCAATACAAGTTGCCACGTTATTTAGAATTGTTGGCCTACCTATATGCCAATCTAGACTGCCATCTGGAAATACTCACAATATTTGATGACACCAGTTTCAAAAAGGGCCAATATGGCAAGCTTGATGCTAATCCGAGTTAAAAACATTTGACTCGTTTCCTGCCACGGGTAATTATATAGTAAAATAAAAAAAAACTTTCAATCTTTAGATACCGTATTTAGAATCTTTGGTAATATTATAATTTATGATGTTTGCTTTGATATCATCAAATGGATCCCATTACGTTTGGACAAGATCCGGATTTTTTGTTTTGTTGTTGTTTTTAAATAATCATTAACGTTTATGCCATAAGGAAATGTAGGCATATCTGCTTTTTATTTATTATTATATGAGATTTGTTTCAATCCATTAATGAATCCCCTAGAGTTGGGGCAAAATTGGCTTCTTCTGTCAAAAATACTCAACTTCGCTGTCTTCAGATGTACTGTATTACTTGTTTTGGTTTCATTCCATCACCCAAGTACCCGTTTGTTGAGACAAGCCCCCCCCCCCCTCGTCAAATGTCCATTAGCTCTAGTCTTCATGCTCAACCAACAGTAACTTAGCCTACGTATGATTTTTTTTAAATCAAATGAATATCCTGTTTTATTTCCATAAATTTCCTTTGAGAGTTGATGCCATAACAAAGTACGTACCGCACGGTATATAATTTCATTCAATGAGTCCAGGTGTTATGAGGAACGATTATTTTTCTTTCAAAAATACACATTAACTGTTGGTACCATTACAAGATATCATATTAATAATTGTCTTTAATATAAATTCACCGAATTGTAATGAAAGACAATTGGTTGAAAGAGATTTACTACATCTTTCTAAAATACTCCTTAACTGTTGATCAATCTCTTAAGAAAAGTATTAAAAAATATTTGTTTTAATTTCATTAAAGAATTCCAAAGGGTCAAGGCAAGACCATCCCAAACATGTTCCTTTGCTGTTGGTACTATAACGTTATATCTTTGTTTCATGACATAGGTCCAGTTTGGTTGGCCAAGATTTATTTCTTCTTTCTGAAATTTGTATTAACTACTAATAATGACATGTAATAAAGCGCAATAAAGTATATGTTTTAAAAATAATTTTGAAATCTTATCATTCCATTACCATACAACTGCAAGGAAAGCATGAGAATAATGACGCTTGGATTTACGACATAAGGCCATTCATTGGGTCTGTAGACATGTCAAAGATTTACAACGTTAACCGGACAGTACATTAACAGGACAGTGTATCCAGAGGTGTCCTCTTAATGTCCTGTCCTCTTAACGATGGTAAATAAATGTATTTGTGAATATTCAAAGAATTAATTAAATTGATGCACCCACTCATTCTAAAATGCCTTTTCAATCCAAAAAATGTATTTTTCAAGTGAATATCATGATTAGTTATCTACTTGCATGGTGTCCTCCTAACGTTGAACTTTCAGTACTGTCCTCTTAATGGAGCGTAGACAAGTATGTGTGTGTGTGTGTGTGAGAGAGAGAGAGAGAAAGAAAGGGATAGAGAGAGAGAGAGAGAGATCATGTAACATGCCGTTAGCTTTTGTGTACCGTCTTTGGTATTATTATCTCAAGATGTAGTATTTTACTATAGGCATCCCTTCTCTACCGTTGTCATAAGAAGGTTTGGCAGCGTGCCAAGTTAATTACTATAGTTTACTATAATAGAGTATAATACATTGTCATGTATGTCCACGGCACTTATCGTGGGTTTGGAAAGAAGAACTCTCTCTCTCTCTCTCTCTCTCTCACACGCATACACACACTTACACACACACTCATACACACACATACACTACACAGACGCCTTCTCTCTCTCACACTCACACACACACACACTCTCTCTCTTTCTCTCTCTTTCTCTCTCTCTCATTTTTATGTCGCATCTTCTTTAAACTGCACCCGCATTGCGTGCTGCACAGGGTGACAAAAACAATAAAAACAAAACAAAAAGAAAACAACAAAAAGGAAAATAAACGAGAGGTGAAATTGATAAGTCTCAACTTTACATCAAAGTCAGTGTTGTGAATTAGAAAATAAAATAACACTCTGGATGATACGGATTCCATTGCAACATCGAGGACGTAAGCCTAAAGCCACAAACAATGGGACTCGCTTTGGTTATCCTGCTCTGGACACGTCCCCTGATTTGCTGCACTCATCATTTTGCGTTAGTCAGTTTTTAGATTTATTGTCCTATCTTGTGCAGTAGTATCGTAACTATTTAACGACCTATTAAAACGTAATTAGCCTCTGAAGTATGTGTTTGTCAATGCGACACACTATAAATAGATAGGTATTTTAAGAGCATGTTATTCAAAAACAAGAGCAGCTATGAAGCTTCTTCTTTCTATGAATAACGACGATCAGTTGTTTTCTCGATATATACGAAATACATGTTTATATGTTTGTGTTCTTTTTTTAATGACGCGATAAAACTTATGGTAGAAAAAACCTTATAAAGTCTGTCTACGCAGGTAGCGTGCGGTCGGGGTAATGACCGCCAGGTGACCCGGCTCGCACGACTCGGTCAGCTTTGTCGCTAGCCGACTAAAAAATCGGGGTCTGTACGCGGTGTGTCATCATTGATTCCTGTCAAAAGTGTGATAAAGCACCATTACATTCAATATTATAGCATAGCTGGCCCAAACACAACATGTACGTAGCTTCAGTCTTAACAGCATAGAATGACTCTTCATGGAGGGTATGGTAGATGACTAAAGACTTAAGGAGGATCGCCATTAGGATATAGTCACAGAACATAACAGATTGGATTAGAAAATAAGCAACTGAAAGTCAAAGAATAGTACATGACAGGAAAAATTATTGGGTCGCAATGAGAGGTAGTGCCATGAAAGGATATGCTAAATACAAGGAGAGGAAGAAGACAGATTCAGGCAGTCTTGTTACTGATTTAGTATTTCTCTCTTAACCTTAATTGTTGGTGTGGTTTTTTGTTTTTATTTGTTTGTTTTATTGGGGGAAGAGGTGTGGGGGTGTAAACCTGTATGGATGGGTTGCTCACCAGTTAAGCTTTACCATATTAGTAGATACTTTTGTTTGCTGAATATTTCCAAATTTCATTAAGTACTTCTGATCACTGTCTTTTTGGCTCAAAAGGTATTCATTTAATGCATAAAGTGTATTGTACCCTACATCTCTTTGCAATTTTTTACCACAATTTTTGCCATTTTTGCATGTAATTTTGGGGGTTTTCATTGCTATTTCTGCACTTTTTAAAATGCAGTTTTCATTGGGCCAGAATGGCAATGAAATTTGCGTATAAAGAAGTTGAAATAAGACTTACAACAACCAAATGCTTCACTCTAGTACATTTTGGATTTATTATATTATTCTCCTTCAGGTCCCTAGCTGCCTTAGGAGATGTGATAAATGCTTTGAAGAACAAACACACCCATGTGCCCTATCGTAATTCCAAGCTGACCTACTTGCTACAAGATTCTCTAGGTAATGTACCAGAAGTAGGCTCCTCAGACCTACATTTAGTAGGCACCTCAGACCTACATTTAGTAGGCACCTCAGACCTACATTTAGTAGGCACCTCAGACCTACATTTAGTAGGCTCCTCAGACCTACATTTAGTAGGCACCTCAGACCTACATTTTGTAGGCACCTCAGACCTACATTTAGTAGGCACCCCAGACCTACATCTGTAATTCATGACTGTAACTTTAAGTTCTGGTGCCTGGTGGTGTGGATGGTCTTATGGCTAAAACTTTTGCCTGAAGATTGAGAGGTCTGCTATTGTATCCCAGGGCTGTGAGATTCTGAGTCGTAATGTTTTGGGAAAGACTCTATAAACAGTCATCATCACCTTACTCATGTGTAGAAATGGTGGCAAATTTGTATATGGTTGAATGATCAGAGTTGTTAGCTCATGATCATGAGAAGCAACCTGGCATGGGTTTGAATCTCGTCTTTATGGTGTACATGGTGTACGTTTGTGTATATCTTTGCCTATCATGCCATCTCTGTGAAGACTGTTAGCTGGACTGGAATGCTAGCTTGAATCGGAGGGAGAAATCCAGGAAAAACTTTACTTCACATACAATTTAATAAAATGATGACTACAAGGGGCGTGATATGACAGGGGTGCCACTTTTCTGCTAAACAGCTGACCTGCTGATATCACCTCCACTATTCTTGTTTTTCATATGGATCAGCTCGTCTTTGTTCTAGTGAATTGGAAATTAGCTCAAGTAACAAGTATGAATTGGGGAAAAAATAGAAGATTTCCATCTGCCATCCTGTTCTACTTTCATTGGACTCAATAGAAATTTATGATTGAATAAAAGAGTAAATGGAAATAGACATGGTAGTATTTATATTGTATAGCACCTACTGTCTGTAGACCTAGATCTTGAATATAGATATTCCTAGACTGAGATCTATATGTAGATATCATTCAAGATCTATTTTTTCTAGATCTCTAGTCCATCATGGGTCATATAGATCTATTTGAGAGAATTTTCTGTTATTCCTTTGCCTTTTCTACTATGTGCACAACCCACTAGATCTGGATGTAATAATTTTTAAATCAAGGACTACTATACTACAATATCATGTCGATGCATATGCACTAGATATTAGTTGTGAATTATTACCCTGTTTTCCTCATTGTATGGCTCTGAAATGTCTGAAAATCGTATGTCCTGCAAATTTTCCTCCCTTTTCAAATTAGAAAAGTAGCACCCCTGAATGAGCAATCTAATTTGCACATTTCTGAATCCAGATAGATTATGCCGCAGATACCAATGTTGGCATTTTACAGCAGACCTCTTTAGGCATAGAGGTTGTAGACTTGATCCTTTTCTTGAATCTCCTACATATTTTGTACCAGAAACAGTGAAGTCATCCAAATGAGTCCAGTCAGCAAGGGATTTTAGGAATTACAACTCCTTGGAGTTTGTATGTCATATCATATTTTGGAGCAGCACAAGATGTTTGTAGTGTATGTCTTGAAAATGTTATTTATGGTGTCATTGTTGTATCTTCTTGCTGTGATCTTGCATTATGGAGACTGTCAAAGAAAGTACTGTGATTTTTGTATATATCACAGTCATTCCCTAGATTACTAAAATACAAGAGATGTTTAAAGATGGAAGGGCAGTCGACATATGAACTGAACCTTTCAGTCACTATGGAGGCTTGCTTAGGGATGGGGTGGGAGAAGAATGGAAGGGCGACCTACATCTGCTGTCCAATGAGACAAAACTTGCAACATGAATAGAATTGCCACTACTGGGCCTTGTTTATTTTCCAAGGGACCCATGATTTTTATGTTTTATTCCAAATATAAAACTGTAAATGATTTGTCACTTCAAATCAATTATTTACCTCACAGGGGGAGACAGCAAGACGCTGATGATCCTACAAGCTTCTCCAGAAGAGGTCAACATCAGTGAAACTGTGTGCACTTTGAGCTTTGGCCAAAGGGTCAGGTCTGCTGAGCTTGGAGCGGCATCAAGACGCATTGAAGAGGGGCACAAAGTGAGTAAAGACTTAAGAGAAGGAAAGAGAGGATGAATGGATTTCTATGGATTAGTTTACTATATTTGAGGGTGGTCAAGAAGTAATGCCTTTTTCTGTGCTGTGGGGAACATTTAATGGAAAATGCAACAAAATACATTTAAGAAATGAAGTGTCCCATCTATGAATAGAATTCAAGTGTCTGTTGTTGACTGAAGACACAGTTTATCTCTTCTTCTTCTTCTCCTCTCCTCCTCCTTCTTCTTCCTCTTCTTTTCACTTTATCCTGATTGGGGGTCACAGCAAGTTACCTGTTTGTAAGACTGCAGAAAGATTTTGATCAAGGGATTTATGCTTGGTGCTATTCCTGACATAATCGAGCTTTGGCTTGGAAAGTTGGGAAGGAGGAAAGAATGTAAAGGAAAAAACTTCCAAAGGCGGCTCTTCAACTTACCCTTTTCTGCAATTTCTAATCGTCAAGGGTTCTTTTACATATTACCCATGTCCGGTTTTTATTTGTGCAAACACCGAATTAGTCAAATGCTTCTTTTGTTTCAAATTAAAATATACATACTCTATACAAAAAAAATCTCAGATGTAGCATTGCATTATTTTGTTGTGAAAAATCGTGTGTGTTCTGATATCACATGCATAACTACATGGTGTTGTCTACCTTGATTTGAGACAAAAAGAGCATTTCTAATGGATTTCATTTCATTTGCACTTGTGAG
>JAOXNP010012253.1:0-11258 GCA_028571245.1 Chromodoris orientalis
TGATGTTTAGGGACTAACACAACATTGAGGTGTTAACATTTAAAACCTTTACAATAATTGCCGAATATTGACCCCTTTCAGAAGCGTCTCTTAAAAGGAGTTTCGATGGAGGCAGTTTTCACAGTTGCTTGTAAATTTGATACGGTTTATCATCGGTGTCCGTAAGTGGATATTTATCAAGTGACAATATAACATGGCTGTTGCAAAAGTGGTCTCTTAGTTTGTTCTGCAGTTGTACTTTTCGTGCGTGTTTTTTCATTCTCTTTTATACAAATCTGCAATTAATAGTTTGGTCTTGTTTCCTCCTTTCACTCACTCAGAATCGCCGTCAGATGACTCTAGAAGATTGATGATTGTTATGGGTTGTATGACGAACACACCATCTGTTTGCCAGTATTTCTATTCTTCATCCAGTACATGGTCATCACATTTCCTCCAAATATGTTCTGTCAATTTGGCATAATTCTGCATACGTCAGCTCTTTCACGTGGGAAAGCTTGAATGTCCTGTTCTTTGAGGGTACGTTTCCTTTAATCTTGGCCATTAAGATGAGAGTGGTAAGGTGGAAGTCTTAACGATGTATGGCCGTGATGTTGTATAATCTTGTCAATTTCGTGTAAGCCCTGGAAGATCTGATTTCAAGTGCATGTCACTGTAATGGATATTTTTCTTAGTCAGCCATCTTCTGATTTCGTCTCTGGTATTAGCTGATGTCGATGCCGTGTCCTCAAGAGCCAATGCCTTGTGATATGCAGTATTATCCATCACAAGACAAGGCGGCTGATCCAAAGCTGGCAGTAAGGTGTTCTCCAACCATTCTGTAAACCAGTGACTATTCATCTTTGTATGGTAATCTCTTCCGTCGCTAGCTGTCCCTTCAAACATCAGCTCTGCATTCTGAACAAGCCCATTCTTCCTACTTCCAGCACATGTGATGATAAGCCGTTGTCCTCTACCGGCAGCAATTTCGAGCTTTGTGCTTCCATCCATCAACTGCCATCGTCTCTCATTCTTATGATGTGCATTTAACTCCGTCTCGTCAAGATATACAATGTCGTAGCCTTCCTCACGTTTTTCTCTCACTTGCCGAAGGTATTTGCTTCTTGCAACAACTATTTGTGGCTTTCCGCATAAAATATTTTCTCCAAAAGTGCATTTCCTGAAAGTGAATCCAATAGACTTCAATATAGCAGACTTAGAAATTTCAAGATGAAGATGAGTTTGTAGCCAAATTTTAAGTTTTGGCAGAGTGACCAGCTCTTGTTTTTAAAACATTTTTAAACATCACGTCGGTTGAGACCTTTGCCGAAGCAATCATATTTCTTGGTCGTCTTAATCCACCGTATAAATGATCTTTACTGAGTCCTAGAGCCTGTTGTGTTCGTTTAGCAGGACTGGAAATGTGACAATAAAGCCGTCCTCTTTCGGCTTCTCTTGAGAAGTGATTAAACAAATCTCTTGTAACCTTCTGGGGCCGGTTGCACTGCTCGGTCGTTCCAATACCCTTACTCGTTCAGACTAAAATAGCTAGTACGGACGTACTTAGTCTGCTGAGTTAAGCCAGTTGCATAGCATTGGACTAAGGTGAGGTATAGCTAAGTCCGTCCTAACAGTTGGAGACTAGCGGCTGCATAAAAATTTGCATTGGACAAACAGCAAAACGAAGTGAAATGAAGTAAAGTAATGACGTCATTTCCTACTAACACACTTCACATTTGCAAAATGGCAATGACAGTGCCCAGCAAACATGTTTGCAAAGCGAGAGTTCCTTGTAAAAAGTTGATTGTAAAATGTTATAAATAAGGTGCAGATTCCTTGACCTTTTGTTGAACGACGATAGAACGTGTGTGATTAAACATAGCTTAAACGTAGCCAATTAGGGGCGATCAGTAAATTTTTTATTTTAAACTCACTTTAAATGTTTGAATGAGACTTGTGGCCCCCTCTAGATTCAATCAAGGTGATCATGATGTCTCCTCTGTATGGATCTGATAAGTTGATGTATGTCTGTGTCTTGTCGAGGTTTAAAAGGCTATATCTTTGTGAATATTTATTCGATCATTCGTTAAAGGCTCAACATATAGGTCTAGAATAGCTTTGGCCTCCAGAGGCTAAATTTATTCAATCACCCTGCAACCAATAAGAACATGCAAAGAAACTAACATAACAAACAGATTAAAATGTGGAAATATTAGGGGCATTGTCCAAAACTGAAATGAATGTTTGCTTTCACCACAAAGATCAGGTAAACAGTCAAAACTGAAAAGGTAGAAAACCTTGCAAGCCGAAGGCCCTGGGTTAGGCATGGTGGTAATCTATATCAATAATTGAGTACAGCAAATCTATGTGTCACAACTCCTCTTAACTGAAATGATCTTTGGCAATGACATTTTCGCTTAAATTTAAGTTAGAAGGTCTAGACCTCAAGTACACTCTCAAAAATGTCAAGTTTGGCTTAATTAATTATAAATAAATATTGATTGATTTTTTTCCGACACATTGATACAGAGAGCGATTTAGACACAGAAACGGAAAATACAAATTTCCCGTTTCCATTTTAATCGGCTCTACCCAGAACACGCCACTTCCTGTCAGTGTCTCAACTCAACCAAGTCAGTCAGTGGCAGTCAGTCAGTCAGTCAAAACTCAGGAGGCCTGAAACATGTTTGTGTTCACTGCTCAATAAACTTTAATTCTCCATCGAAAAGCTTAATCTAAATTTCTATAATAATGCATGTCGAATGTCGATAACTTGACTGTGTAGGCTAAAGGCTGTGCCAACTAGGCTAGATCTCAAGATCTAGATATGCAGACATAACAGTACAGTGTACGTACAAGAATCTTGAGATCTAGTATTATAAAGGATGGCTAAAAATAAATACATCGACAAATAAAATGCTAATTGTATTGTCTTCTAAAATTTCTAATTATTTTCAAGCCACTTCGTGTGCGACTCTTATAATTGATTATCAATAAGTACATGCTATCAATATAAAGGAGAATGGACAAACAATTTTAATAGTCATCACTAATTATGTAATTTAAGGCCTGTAAATGAAATATCCTGAAACTGGACGTTCCGTCAGTAGCTCTGAAGCAGTGAGGACTTTATTTATTGTACCTATTTACTCAATAAATGAAGCACCAGATGAAACTTGTCAGGGTTTGTTAGAGAAGTTCCTTAACGTCCTTGCACATATCCATTTTTCTTTCTCTGAAAAGTTTTTCACTACCATGACAAATGTTGATAGAAAAGGGTGTAGAGATAGACAAATATAGCTTCGAAATTAAATCTAGACCTTAATCTAGATATGACTTGTATTGAGTTATAATATATGACAATTAAAATGAACAAAGTAAGGTAGGGAACAATGTTAGCGGGATTTGGATGGAATCACGCAAAATGAATGATAGAAGAAGAAGCTTTGCGTTTGTAACAACAGCAGTCACAAAACACGATTCACAATGAATGAATATAATATGATACGTATGTACTTATAAGTATACATGTAGCCTAAGTGTGTACTTATTTCTTTTTCTTGATTTAGTTCTCCTTTCAACCGTGCTGGGTATGAGATTGTGATTATATTTTAGGGGAATAAATTCTCCCAACTTGCCATAAATAAAGGCCAGAAGTGCACTCCTCAAAGCCAAGGCCAACTCAATCATCATCTAAAGCTTCCCTTTGGCATTAAAATTTGTTCCTACAGTCCTCGAGGAGCATAATATGGTTCGAATAGTAGCCCAGTATGTAGGCATGTGTCGTGAACACATTCATGGTAACTGCGCGTTCACACCAGAGGTGTTGTTCTAACACCATCGTTCTAACTTCGTCGTTATAACTACAGAATGCACAAAATCTCTCTGTCTAGTCAATCCCTGTTCACACCGAACTTAATTTGATGTTCTAACAACTTTGAAGTCGTTCTAACAGCTTTTCAACTTTCCAAGACAATAAAATTCCACCGACCGTCAGCCAGAGGCGGCCCTTCGTTTAGCGAGACGCATCGCTTAGGCGAGCGTTGATTGACATTTCCGGTCCGAGCAATTTGACTGGGCAAACTTTTAACTGACCTTGCCGAATCAGAGAATGATCGTAGAAAAAATCTCATTGTAGATTCTGAATCAGCGCTCCACAATTTAGGCATGCTAAGAGGAGAATTTGCTTTTTATCAAAAATAAAGGAAATAATAATTTTTTTGTTCATTATTATTAATTGACAGCGCACAACTGCAGTGAGTAGGAGACTGGAGTGCAGAAATAGGCTAGCCTGAACCAAGGAGTATAATATAATTCAACTGAGTCAGAAAACATTTAGGCTCCGCACTCCTAATTAAATGAGGCAGAAATCTAGGATCAAAGGAGGAATTTAAAAATGATGATATTTTTAAACAAACAATCTCGGCTTGCTTTGGTTAAAAAGAAAATAATGATCCATAGACAATTTTTTGATACCAAAAGAAAGGCTTTCCATGTCTTGGGCTGAGTTCCTTACTAATGAAACCAATAGCCTAGATAAATGGTTAAAAAGTCAAAGAATGTGATTCGTTCCAAAGCCTTAAGACAATGTCAATGTTCCTAAAATCGTTAATGACAACTCAACTTCATTTACGCCTCATCTACCATATCTAGCACTTCCTCATGCCATTTGTCCTTATGTCAACAGACGAATCTCGTCACTAAGGGCTCTGGAAATATAAACATATAATATATCATTTGCATATCATATCATATCAATATTTATATCTTCATCATCAACTAAACTTCTTCAGTTGGTTTTTCCGTTCATACAACTTCCGCCTCTAAAAATGTAGAAAAGCTGTCACTTACCACATCATCTATAGTTTGACATCTTCCTTTTCTTCATTCCATTTTTCATCTGTTGATTCTGATAAAAATGAATTGCTTCATTCTGAACAAGCAAATTGCGTCACTGATAGTTTCAACTGCCATCCTCTGTCTACTCCATTGTCTTCCACTGAATCTGATTCTCAGTTTCCTGAGTCATTACTTCTAGAAGAAGGATTATATGATCAACCTTTACATCTTTCTTGTAAATCACTTTTCCCTCAAAAAGACATCTCAAGGCATTCACGTGTCACCCAAGTAGAGAGGACAATTACACCTTATAAAGGAAAAGAAATTGTGCATGATATGCATGTAACCAAAGATTATGATTATAGATTTTATGAGAAATTAATCACTAGTAGATCTGATCATACATCTTGTATCAGAAATTATGTGATTTATAGTAAATTGTTCAAAGTGGAATAACAATTACCAGAGAATCTAAGGTAAATGAGTTTTCTCGTGTAGATAATGAGAGTTATATCGTGGTTCATGATGATAATAAAATAAAGAGTAAATGTAAAATGCATTGAAGATGATTCCAAAGATTCTGTTAACATTATAAATCTAGTAGTCACTACAAACATGTCTAGGACAAAATATGAGTCTCAAATTGATATTGATAACTTACAAATACTCAGGGATAAAGATGTTAACATTTCCTTAGTTGATCTAGCTAAAGAGCAGAAACTAGATAAAAGTATTTGTATAGAACCTTAGTTAATAAAGAGGACATGGATCAAAGACGATATTGATTATTTAATTATTCATTTATTTCATTATTTATCTATCTTAAATTCGGCAGTTTTAATATGTGGCGATTTTAATTGATGCACACTGGGTACTTGCCTACCAAACTTTTATCAATATATTTATTGCTCAACAAGGGGCAATAACACTCTTGACTGCTGCTATGGAAACATCAGAGGCCTTCACCAGTAAGCAGTTACCTCCCCTTGGTAAATCCGATCATCGTATGATCCATCTCCTACCCAAATACCGGATTATTTTGAAAACAGAGGCCTTTGAGAAGAAAACCATAGAAGTATCGAGCGAGGACAAGATCGAGACTTTGAAAGGATGTCTGGAGAGTACAGATTGGGACAGTTTTAAAGACAATTGTTCTGATGTTGATGAACTCAATGATAATGTTTGCAAATGTACTCCCTTTTGTGTAGATAACATCGTTGAAAAATGGTGGTAATGTTGTTCCCCAATTCTAAACCATGGGTGAATAGAGACCTGAAAGAAGTTCTTTTTGAAAAGAGATGAATATTTAAGACTAATGACACAGAAAACAAAAAGAAATCACAAGATTCGTAATGAAAAAAAATAAGATCTTGCAAAGACATGTATAAACAGAAGCTTGAAGAAGCCTTTACAAAAAATGATAGTAAAGAAACCTGGAAATATCTTAAATGTTTTGCTGGTTGTAAAAAAAAACAGAAAGAAGAGATAGCCATTAAAAATGAAGATGTCAACGAGTATGCAAATTAGCTTAACAAATTTTAAGCAAGATTCGATGCATGCAACTTTGAAGAAGAGGGATAAGCCGCAAGAAATGACATACTTTATGACCTAGATCCAAATGATGTCTTCAAAATTCAGGAACACGATGTTAAGCACATATTTGAACGTGTCAGTCAGAACAAGGCCTGTGGGCCGGACGGTATTAAAGGTTTTGTATTAAAACACTTTGCATCCAAGCTATGCTCTATTTTTACCTACCTGTTCAACTTTTCCATTAAATGTCACGAACTTCCCAAAATCTGGAAAACATCCGAGATCATCCTTATCTCCAAAAAATAAAATGTAAATTAAACGAAGGACTTACGCCCCATTGCTTCGACACCCTTAGTTACAGAATGTCCTGAGAAATTGATTTTTATCAGAAATAACAATGTGTCTGGCGCCTTGTCAAGACATCACGCAATTTGCGTACAGAGCTAAATGAAGTGTAGAAGATGCCTTGATAACTTTTTTGAACAATGTCTATAAACACCTCGATACTCCAAGTAACTACTGTAGAATTCTTTTTGTTGATTTTTCTTCCGCCTTTAATACCATCCAGCCTGATTTGATTCTACTTATTTGAAATGAAATGAATGTAAATAAAAATGTTATTGCATGGGTTTATGATTTTCTGACCTCCAGATCACAATATGTTAAATGAAATAGAATTGTTGTCAATACCCCTGAGAGTGGTAGTGTCCAACACTCATTTAGTTTAGACTCTACAAGGATGACACTGGTAGACTAGTATAGTATACTTTTAGCGTCCCTTAAAATTCACCAAAATACAATTTTCGCTAATATGCACAATTTTCTTGTCACCTGAGCACAGCACATTTTGGCAATGACTAGTGTAATTGCATATCGTAAGCTGGGACCCTCGGATGACAATGTCCATTTAATTTGTGCAACATTCTAAAAATAGTAAAACCAGACCATCCTGTTGATATATCAACACGTCTTCAATGAGAAAACTATTTCCAATTTTTTAATCAAATGTGTTTATGTTCAGAGTTTGCTAGCTTATTGCCTGCCAGGACAGTCCTACTTTTCAAAATAATGAATTCGGACATGGTCACTTCTGGCTTTCAGCAGACATATATACTCCATATGCAATGCACTTTCTTCTTGAAAATTAACATCCAGGTTGTTAATGTCTACCTGCTATATAGTACTGAGCACAGCCTTGGGGTAAATCATAGGATTCTCCTTCGATGTCTTCAAGATGGGGATGATCCCAGGGATATCTGAATGGTAGAAAAAAAAATTTACAAAAAGCTTCAAAGGGCAACACATCAAATCTTATTCACAAACAGTTGTATTTTTTTTTTTTTTGAATATTGTTCTACCCACAGTGACCCTTCTCTGACTCCCCAAATGAGCTCATGAGTAGATTTCTGATTACCATAAATACATGAATTAGATCTATTAAATTCATCATCCCTTGCTGACACTTCACCCTGCAGATAGTTACAACTGCAAGCATTTAATTCAGGGAACTCATAAAGATAATTAATTATCTTAACCATCATAATGGGTCTTATATAGAGGCAAGAACTTACTAAAAATGAAAAACGAACTCAAGAGTTTTGGGTAGTCCTAAAACATACTTAGTCAAATTATTACATCAACATTAATTAAACAAGTCACATCCATACCGATTTATATTGCTTCCTGGTATTCTCATACTGCTACAACTTAGCATCCGACGGTCATATAGACGAACGTATGGGTCATTTGCTCCAACTGCCAACATCTCTGGCCGAAGAGGGTTGATGGCTAAACATTTAGCCTCTGCGTATTGCCCCATATGAGCATTGAGGTTAATAAGGATATTGTTAGGGGTGGTGGTGTTGGTGCTTGTACAACGAAGGTCAAATTGCCTGAGAGAAAAAAGGAGGGAAACAAATGTTAATGAGTGAGTGTAACATGATCTTCAGGAAAAAATCATTAAAGGCTTATGTCGTACAATAAGAATCAAAGAGGTAATAGAAGTAAACCTCTTTCATGGCCGCAAAAACTGATAGAATTCCAAGGGAAGATGTGAAAGTGAGTACAAAAGTGAGACAGAGCTGCTTATCCGAAGAACAGGAAAAGTGGGAGGTTGCTTAACAAAAAGAGGAAGATTTGTACAAAAAGTGTGCAATTTGAAAACGCAACTCCCCCAAAAATGTGGGGAACCAATACAGCTGGATGGTTATCTCAGTTTTGCATTAAGTGTATGATGACAGCAGGTTCTTGAATGTTTCAATGTTTGTTGAGACCAAGCACCCGTCTTGCCTCTAATTTTGTGCCCCCAAGTTATACAGAAATGATCACCGTGATTTAGATGCACAAACATTATGGTTTGCAGACATAATTCAGCCCACTTTAAAAAGCACACAACAACCCAAAAACCATACAGTTCCACTTTTATAGCAGTAGGTGGCAGCACTGGTGGGGACGGACAAATTAATGATAAAAAAACCAACAAACAATGACAATGGCTCTAAGGACGTCCCATCCTTGACAACTAACTGTATGGAGATTGTGGGAGGGCTGCAAAAGATTTTAGCCTTCTTTACATTTGCCAACAGAGATGAAATGTAATACAGTGCTCTTCGGTTGACATCCATATCCAGGGGGAAATTGAAAAAGCGGGATGTTAGCCGGACCAGGATGTTAGGCAGAGGTCATGATCAGACCTGAAAATCTACTTTCCCCAGCTACCTCCCTTGTTTAAAGCCCCCGGACATGTCCTGTCCCTTTATTTCATGAGATAATCATGCCATTTTTCCTTCTGTCTTCTCAATTTTGTCGATCAGTGACAAAATTTCCATTTTTTTCTTTAAAGATAAAGAATTTCCTGTCAGGGCCATGGTCGTCAAGAGGTAGAATGAGAGGATATTGATGAAATAATAATACGCCTCAGGTAGTTGACGAGAAATAAATCGCCTCAAACTTTAATCAGACTAGAGCTGTTTACCCAATAGTCATTGTAACCATTTCAACATCGAATCGCTCAATTTTTTCTATCTGGAACAGTAACCAATGTCGTCAGCAGATTTCATCTATCATACCTGTCAATCACTCTACGCACTGATGAAATTTCAGCATAACAATGACCGTCGTGGTCCTTAATCGGACAAGGACTGTCGAGTTGTCCAATCAGGTACAACTCGTGTCAAGCCTTCATTGCTTAACTGTTGCCTACTCTGCTTACTTAAGCTTGAAAGCTGTGAGACAGTCATCATAGGTTCCCCTTTGTTCAGATAGATGGGGTGGCACCCATTCTCACTATGACTAATTAACAATTGTCTGCAGACTGTTTAATGTGGCCAGATGGCTGTATTATCCTTCTCAGCCTTTGTTTGATGCGAACTGTGAGATTTTGACATGTTTTTTTCCCAATGACATGAAAGTATTTACAGGCTTAATCAAGTGCTTGTCTCTCAAAAAGGGGGAGCCGGAGTGAGTGGGATGTTAGGGGGTGAAATTTAATAGAAAAAATTCTGTATCTTGGAAAAAGGGGGATCTTAGGCGGAGGGATGTTAGCCGGAGAGCACTGAATACCACATGAATACATATATCAATGGATTTGATAACGGCATTGTATCTCATTAGTTGATTAATAAAAATGTGCTTTGCCAGAGTATTTTGGAAAAGACTTTGCTCAACAGGTAAGAGTTTTTCTAGTATTCTCTTACAAACATACAAATGCCAGCTTGTACATGATGTTAACTGAGCATTTTTAAGCACATTGTTGAAACGTTTAGAGCTACCTAGAATTTGATAAGAATCCTCTCATTCGTTTATACGTTGCTTTTTTATTTCTTGTGTGTGAAAAAACATAGGCCCATCAACTAAAACTTTGGAAAAAAAACAAACCCTTATATTTTCTGTGCAGGTATGTGGGTTGGTCTATAAAGTACTCTTCCCCCCTATTTATATTTATCTTCTAGTTTCTAGCTAGCTTTTTGTTAAGGGAGTGCATATTTTAGCTCTCACTTTTGTCAAATGCTTCATGAGCCTGAATTCACCAAAGCAGAAGTGGAAAATAGTATTTTCATGAGCCTTATGATCTTTTCAACCATGAAGCAAAAAAAATGGTGTTATCAGTATACGACCATTGTTCATCCGTTGAAAATCAATAGTTACTTAATACTTAATGTGCTTTGGCAAAATCTTTTGATAAAAATATATTTTGTTGGAGGACCTTTGACTTTTGCATGTTTTGATAAATAAATCATTAAGATTTACGGTATTTTAAAAAGGTGCAGGTTTCAGACTCAAGATTTTCTCACAAGTGAGGGTTAACCTTATCTATTGATTTAAAGAATACAATGTACCAAAAAAACCCAACAAAAAATCTCATGTCAAAATCAGATAAATGTGTTTAGTTATAGCAGAGAATTGGAATCAGGCACAACAAGAGAGAATTACTGCAAGTTTGATGATGGAAAGTTTTGTCAATTAATGATTAATTATAATAAAGTGATCAATGACTGTGTCATGCTGGCTTGAAAAAGGTTATCTCATCAATCTGCATGAATGAAACAAACTTTTGCCATAATAACAATGGACAGTCTACTCTTCAGAAATGTTAGCAAATATGTAAAAGATTTCATTATGTGGGAAGTTCAAGTACTATGACTAAACCAGGAGCTTAAACTTAATAATGAAACATTCTTACTAATTTGAACAATTCCATCCTTTGCTGAAACCCAAACCCTCATCTTAGGTACAAATAAATGCATTTAACTTCATCACTACTAGAGCCTTTAGAATTATTTGTTTGTTTGGGATTTAAGGACTCTCTCCAACATATAACTATAAGGTCATCTCAGCCCCCATAGGAAAAAGTAAGATGATAGACTATACACAACTTAAAAGATAGGAAAAAGTAGCAGAAATAGGTT
>JAOXNP010013364.1:0-11237 GCA_028571245.1 Chromodoris orientalis
CCTTCTCTATCTGTGCCAATTGGGAAATATGCATATAGACTATTCAACCTCATATATTCACAAAAACACAAAGACAAAAATCAAATCATCCTCAGGAGGACTTTTTGCAGATTTCGATGATGTATCCAAAAATGAATAATAAAAGTAAAATAAATTTTTTTTTCACCCAATAGGTCCATGCGCTTTTTATTAAAAAACAGCAGACTACAAACAAAAACCATTCACTTTACTTAACCACCAATGTAATATTTATGTCCATACATTTACAGTGGTCCCTTCAACACCTCTCTTCAAGTCAAAAGAACAAAAAAGCTAGTGCTCACCATCTGCTAGAACCTGAATGAGGTACTTCATTGCTGCCTTAGCTTTCACTGATCTGGACGTCAGGGTAGTCAACTCAGACATTCTCTGAGTGAGTATCCTTGTTTTGGTAAGCTGCTCTTCAAAAGCTGTGCGATAGGCATCCACGGTTAGTTGTGCTTCCTGGTGTCTTTGGTGAATCAGTTCCGTCTGTCTCTCTCTCTCTGTCTCTGTATGTCTCTGTCTCTGTATCTGTCTGTTTGTCTGTCTGTCTGTCTAATGATCGTCAACCTCGATTTGTTTGTATCTCTCGATATTAATATCATTATGTATACGATTGTCTGAGTGCCTGTCTGTAACGTCGGCTTGTTCTTGTCTATCAGTCATTTTCTTGCCATTTGTCATCAGCATGAGGAAATATCAGTAACAACAATTGTTGCATATCACAGGTATATTATAATATGTATGTCACGTGTTCTAACAAAACATACCGATTATAATAACAGTAATCTTTCTTAAAGTTCATTCTTACCAAACTGCAACTTGACATTTTGCAAATCTATTAAAGCATGGGGAAGCCATTTCATATGCCACAGAGGGCCAAATCTGTGTTTAATGCTTTTATACAAAATGATTTGTTTCATAACTCGCAAGCGAGAACAGAAGATAATATGAATTATTGTGCACAATATAGTTTCTTAATTTCTGACATTTTGAAAATGTGTGGGGTTTTTTTCTGTTGCACCAGTTGGCTAGGAGGCTCTTTGCTACAGGGTGGCGGATCTGCATCTACGCTCTCTTCAAGATCGAGCGAAGATAACCATGGACAGGGAAGGGATACAGCACAACCCGCCTTCCGAAACGACTCCGACGACACGTCCAGGGACCACACCGCCTCCCTTTTATCCAATGATGACAACGCAACCAATCTACAGACCGCCAGGGAACATTTATCCAACACCAGTAAAGGACTGCGGCGGTCCACAATGGGTAGAAGCGATGGGAAAGGAAAAATCAGCCAAGAACTGGAGCACGCCGCCTCCCTTTTATCCAATGATGAGATCGCAACTAATATGCAGACCGCCAGGGACCGTTTATCCAACTCCAGTAAAGGACTGCGGCGGTCCACAGTGGGTAGCAGCGATGGGAGAGGAAAAACCAGCCAAATATTTGGAGACCCGCAAAGATCGTCCCGTAATGGTAAACCGAGCCCAAGCAGCGGAGATGACTATGTAACGACGTCAGAGTGCTCGAACATCGAAGTTTATCCGACGATCGAGGAAGGCACGCAGACATCATACGTACGGCTTTTTCATGTCAGCGACGACCACATGCCTCGAGATATGTCGAGGTCGACTAGAGATTCTAGGTACACTTTAGGTGAGGGATCGGGCACCGGAAGCTTGAAATCTACCGTGCCTGCCTCTGATAACGATTCCAAGCTAACTAGAGATTCTAGGTACACTTTAGGTGAGAGATTGGGCTCCGGAAGCTTGAAATCTACCGTGCCTGCCTCTGATAACGATTCTAAGCTAACTAGAGATTCTAGGTACACTTTAGGTGAGGGAGGGGGCACCGGAAGCTTGAAATCTACATTGCCTACTTCTGATAACGATTCCAATCTAACTAGAGATTCTAGGTACACTTTAGGTGAGGGAAGGGGCACCGGAAGCTTGAAATCTACCGTGCCTACTTCTGATAACGAGTTCAAGCTAAGTAGAGATTCTAGGTACACTTTAAGTGAGGGATTGGGCACCGGAAGCTTGAAATCTATCGTGCCTACTTCTGATAACGACTCCAAGCTAACTAGAGATTCTAAGTACATTTCAGGTGAGGGGCGGGGCACCGGAAGCTTGAAATCTACCATGCCTACTTCGGATAACGATTCCAAGCTAACTAAAGATTCTAGGTACATTTTAGGTGAAGAATCGGGCACCGAAAGCTTGAAATCTACTGGATCTGAGCCGAACGTAGTACAGTCCAGTAAATGTCGACAACCGTCAGAGGCAGCCATTTGTTTGGAGAGGGAAAATGCAGACGTTGTTGCCACCTCTGACAGAGAATTGATACATGAAAGTATGAAATCTCCAGAAAAACCGTGCAAAGGTTCACCTACACTCACCATAAGAATTTCGTCCCCCGAGTCAAAGCGATGGATGGATACGACTCTTGTTATTAAGTCTTGTGAAGGACAACGAAAAACATCGTCAAGAACTGGGCATGTATCATTTAAACAGCAGCAAAGCATTGATGACTGCTCACCAAAGCGTTGCCTTGACTATCATTCGAGCAAAGTGACCGGATACCCAAGACACGAAAGTCTCAAGTCGACAAGGCGGTTCAATAAGCCAATAAGTAGTTCCGAATTCACGTGCAGCTCAGGAAGTGGGGCTAGGGAGGATAGATATGCCGATCGCTTGTGTTCTGATAGGACCCGCGATCCATGTCGAGAACTGCATTTTTACGGGTCCAAGTTCCATTCTCCAGGAAAGAAATATGGGTCACCCATAAGTTCTCGTTATACACAGAGGAAAGATGTAGTCAAAGAAGTGGGCGACTTCAGAAGGATAAGTTCGAATAAAGCTAATCAATCTTATCTCTACTTTGATGAGAAATCAAGACACAGAAGCTCACGAGAGAATAAAGAGAAATTGTTATCTTCATCTTGTGAGGACCTTTCCTTGCCGCATGAATCCTCAAGGGATCGATCGCACTGTTATCAACACAGGGTAGTAGAATTTTGTTCTTCCTCTGACGCTACTGTGGACAACAGACATTCATCATCACGCGCTGTTGAATCGAGCAAGCGGTCATTTTCTCCATCGGACTGCATACGCTTTACTTCAGCTGACCGTGGTAATTGCACATCTGGCAGGACAAAGGTAAGAATACATTTAAATTCTCCTTGCCCAAAATATGCAGACGAAAAACACAGGAATAGCCGAGACCGAAGCCTTTGTGATCGGTCCAGCTGGAAAAATAAATCATCGAGATACTCTGAAGAGGAAGGTGGGCGGCAATCGTCTCGAAGATTGTCCACCTTACCAGTGTCACCTTCGATTTCTAGCAAGAGTGACAACGCTCACGACGATTCAAGTAATTCCAAGGAAACTATTATTGGCAGTCATGCCTCATGTAGCTCAGTAGGCTCCGTTAAACACGGGTTACGACATGACAAAACTATTGTGGCAGACGAAATTAAGTCGATCGAAGAACTGAATGCAGGCCATCAGGAAGAGCAGGTACCGATTTCTTCGAAAATTCCTTATCAGCCCCTGCAGTCTGAACATGAATCTTTCGAAATACCCTCGCAGTTGCACTCTCGGAAAATCACGAGCCAAGAAAACGCCGGCGATGAAAGTAAAACAAAATTCGATGCGAAGCAATGTGATGACAAGCAAGAAACCGTAAACCATCAGGAAGACCATGACACTGTGAGCTCACTGTCCGAAACCAATGCTTCAAATCACGATGAGAGAAAATCTCCAGCACCTCTTAGGCTCAGCGAGTCGGATTGCTCCATGTATAAGGATGACAGCCACGGATCCAGCACAGGTAGGCGTAAAAATTTGAAAGGAAGGATAGTTATCAGACGCCATACATCGTCAGATTACGCTCGACGCTCTGGAAAACTCAGAAGAAATGTGAACGTGCGGATGCTAATAACAAAAGATGGTAAAAAGCAATGTGTCGTCGACGAATTAGACTATCCCGAGGCGGGGCGTGAATCGCTAAGGCATTGCGATGACGCTTTGTGTCACCACCAAAGTCGCAGTTCTCTCTTAAGGCAAAAGACGCCTTCAGAGGTTTGTACCACTTGTCCGAATTATGATAAAGGTAGTTTCAACATTCGCCAGGCCCGTAGTGATTGTCAATGGCGAAAACCATCACGCAAGATTCACAAGACGTCGATGTCTCCAGTAAAACGATCATCCATGAACCGCAGATCCACTTCATCAAGACCGAACGTTTTCAATCCCGTCAGGAGCAGTTATATGTCACATCCCAACAGCTATCTGAGGTCGAGGTCTAATTCAGCTAAAAGAAACGTTTCGTTTGTTGCTAACAATGAATTTATTGACATTTTCAACAGAATCATTACACCAGAACAACCTCTACCCGTCAGTCGTGATACCGAAAAATGTAGTCCTGTAACCGGATACCTTGACAACATTGAATATCCTGTTTTCAACGATGGCTCAAACGCGGAGTCCTGTGCTGGAGAAAGAAGGAGCATGTCGACAATTTCAAATTCTTCTACAAATGACATTTTTGTTATCGATTCGCCTCCAGTCGACTTCTCTCTGACTATTAACAATGACACACCAGGTAGTCAAAGGACAAATGTGTGGAGACGTCCATATCATAACGAGGCCGCACTTGGTTTTTGCTCTTATGATGACACTAGCGACTTCTCGATGGTTTCCACTGGAAGCATGCAAATTTGGTCAGGAAATAAGAACACCTCATCCAGCAATGGAATACTCGGTTCACCTGTGCCGGATGTCAATGTCCCGTCTTCACAGAGCGCCCGAAAAATATCATTAGAAAATGCGTTCTATTTCGTTAAACAGAAGCGCCCCACGAAAACTGGTCTTCATAATACCTCTAGCCCTGGAGGCACTGTTGGTCAGATCTTGTGTGGCCATCAGACAAGGGCCGTGACTAAAGTCAAATCTCTGCCATCCCTACACCAATCATTTGCAGCAGTTGGGCCTCAAAATGAAGATAAAGGAAACGTTTACAAGTCCATGAACACGCTGAATTTAACAGAGTGGATATTTCTCCAAATGCCTCTTTGTGAAAAGAAAGTTGAAGAAAACAACCGCATTCGCAGATTAGTGACGCTAGAAAAGCTAGAACCGTTATGTAATGAACATGCATTTATAGGCGAAATGGATGATACACTCTCCGGGGGATCGGGGGATGCTAACTGTGACTCCCCAAATCATAAAAAGAGAGACTACAGCTCCCCCCTTGATAGTCCAAGTGAAAGCCCAGAGAAGCAGAATAGCCTACCAGAACAGTGCGCTCCTTCGCCATGTCCTGTGCAAAATAGTCAAGATAAAAGAGATTTGTTGGCAGCTGATAGTGCAGAAGAACATTGCAACAGTCAGATGAAAGAAGAGAACGAGAATACATCAGACAAGACGCCTTGCAGTCTTTTAGGAAAATCGGAAACAGATTTTGCAGATGAGGAAGAAACGGAATCACTCAAATGCGTATTCCCTAGTTGGCAAAGTTTGGAGGAAGCAGGACTGAAAGTCAAAGTGAAAAGCATTGGTTTAAATTTGCAGAGCGAAAAGAGTGTCCAGATTTTCTATCCCGATGAATCTGATTACTCAAATGAAGACATTCAATCAAATCGGACTGACACGGATTCAAGTGAAGAAATTATCTGTCCTTGCAAAGATCAAGACTCTTATAGTACCAGAGAAAAAGAAACGTATATTATTGAGGACAAGGAAGGAACTGGAGAAATTATCTGTCCTTGCAAAGATCAAGACTCTTATAGTACTAGAGAAAAAGAAACGTATATTATTGAGGACAAGGAAGGAACTGGCATTGAAGACACAGATCTCAAACCTATCAAAATTGAACAGTCTAATCGTAAAGAAAATGATATTAAACATTTCCAGAATGATACTGAAATCAAACTAGAAAATACCTCTCATGCACCCAGCTGCGATGTTAAAATCAAGAGCTGTACTGACCTTCAAATCCATGGAGAGATAAGACCACAGTTGTTGTCTCTCTCGGACTCGATAAGCAGTGATCCCAGCATGACTCCAAAACAAAGCGCAAATTCCTGTATACGTTTAAACAGTTGTGCTGATGAGTTCACGGAGGGAGACACGTTTGATGATAATTCAGAAGGCTCAGATCGACATTTAGAAGATACCAGATTTGAACAGCAGCCTAATGCAAGTGAGGATTTTCCAGAAAGTGAGCACACTTTAAATGAAAATAATAAAACTGTCTCCGAACATGAACTGATCTTAAAAACTTGGGATAAGACCAATGGTCAGACGAGGAATCATTCGGTGTCAGATGACATAAGGGATCATAAGCAAACCGAATCTCTTTCCCTACCGTCTGCAAGAGATGCAGGTTTTAAGTCAGAATGTGTTCATCAATACACCAAATACTATCCACCTTTACACGCAATTCATAATACTAATGAGATCTCGCCAAAGCAATTCTCAACACACCATTCACGACCTCCAAATCAAGTCACCATTGGAGAGTCGTTCCAACTTAACCCAATGGTTGAAAGGGAAAACAATCTCACAAAACCAAACCTCGTGGAACAAGACAAAACATTAGTCGAATGGATGACTGGCACATTGAGCGCTGAAATGAAAACTTTAGGTTCAAGGCTATGCTCTCCATTTTCTCGCTTCCCCCAACCGAGTAAGATGAAGTCCGTCTTCAGTGGATCATCTGTTGACTTTTCGAACGTATATTCTCTGGAGAAGATGAGTTCTCGCACACCAATGGTTCACTTTGCTCATAACGAGACTCGGTCCATAGGTTACGAAACTTTCCCAGGAGATGATACGAATAGTGAAAAGAGGGTGAAAGTAAAGAGAAAACGGCGTAAAAGTAAGTGTAAGCTCTCACTACAGAAATCTTCAACGCTAAGACACGCCAAACTTTCATGTGAAAGTTTCAAAAATAGCATTCACGGCCGCCTCCTACGACACACTAGTCTCAGTAGCTTTCGGCCCGACGCAATTTGCGGAAGGGTGTGTCGGAAAAGCAAGTATATCTCCGAATCTCAAAGAGTCATACAAAACAAGATATGGCGATGCACCAAAAGGAAAAAATCTGATAGACAACTTGAATCAACGGAGTTGGAGAACTCTGATGATTATTTGCAGTATGTCTTAAAGGATGATTTCCGGTCATGTGGATTAAGCAGGCTCAGTAGAAGGTTAAACGGCATCCCATTCAGAGCCGAGTCAATCGTCAGTGTTACAGAGGAATTTCAAGATTCTTCAAGCAGCAAAGAAAGCGATGCATTCGATGAATTGAACTGTGATTCTGACGAATCCAAGACTTGTGGGACCATGGAATTGGATAATACCAAAGAATTCCATCAAGAAGAAGCAGAGGCCGGGGTTTATGGACTACCTCCAATAACAGAAGAGTCAAGTGTCGGAGATACCGAAAGTGATGTGGCATCACCCCAATCAACAGCAAGAAAGCAATTAAGAGAAGCATCTTACCACCACATAAACAGTCAATGCATTGACAGTCCAAGTACTGAAGACGAGACTTGTCATGAAGGTACAGAACCTCAAATCGTCTCGAGCCACTCTGGTAATGATACTGTTAGTGAAGATTGGCATCAGATTGAGACCGGTAGCACGGATAATGATGCCATTTTTGATTCGGGTGAGCTTGATTGGTCATTACACCGTCACTACAGAAGGCAGTCAAACGTGTACGAGCGAAAAATCGTGTGCGAATTGATAAGCTCGAAACAGAATGGTAGTAGACGCTGGCCTACGGTCTACAACTCGGATGTCATTAACAGGACTGCCTTAAATATGGGAGGACCTTTTTTTAAACGACCACACAATAATCATAATAACTACCTGGAAACCAAAACGTATTATCAACAGTGCAACCCTAAACGGATGATGCAAGAGCTAGGTCAGTCCTATTGTGATCGCTCGTCGCTAAGAAGCGCAGGAAAAGGCGATTTTGAAACGAGACTGACTAAAATTTCAAGAAATGATTCTAGCTGTTCTTTCAAAACAGGAAGGGTTTTCTCTCCAGATGCAGATTTACATTTATCAAAATCCCTGCACAGTAGCAGCGCTTCTTTAGGCTCGGCCAACAACTATGCATTCTTTAGGTCAAACTATATGAAGAACCTTTCCCCCTTGCAAACCTTTACAAGACCCCGAAAGCAGAATTCCGACTGGTTGCGTTATTCAACCTCACGAAGTCAAAGACAGGTTAAGTACGATTTACCCGACATACTAAGAACGTTTGACCTGTCTCCCAGAATGTCCTGGAGCAATGAAGGTAACTGGAATATGAATGCCAACAGTAATAATTCCCCTGAAGAAATAGGATTATCTGAAAACTGCATGCCCTGTGGCGAATTTTCACCATTGGACGCAGCAATGGGAGAATTAGAGCCAGAAATGTTGAAGTCGCAAACGCTTCTCAATGATGGAGAGCTGGATTTGGCAGACGCAGGATATTGCGGCAATTTCTACTTCCACGAATTGTCCTTGCCCGCGGCAGACATATTTCCAGTTTATACTTACGGCTCTAACCCGTCGAAACTCGTAGCTGATTTCGCTCACCAAAATCTGAACAGCAGCGGAAACATTTTCGACAGATCCTCAACTAGTGACGCCGACAACTATGCGAAGGCGGTCCAAACGCAACCCCAAAAGGAGGAGCGTCCTTGGGTACGCGCCCCAGATAAGGAGGATGAACATACGCCTTACATTCAGCATTTGTCCTTCGTCAACGGAATACAAGCATGTGAAATAGGCTCGTGGGTGGAAGACTTATGCAATCATCGTCTGCACTCCCACGCAAGGGACAGCTTTGTCGAGCAAGACCAGGGCGTTACCGATTTTTCTCACGTATCTAATAATTATCCCTGGCATGCTGTTGACAAAGGTTGTCATTGTCCCAGGTCAAAGCAGCACTACCTGTCAATCGGTTTAAGTAACCATTCAGAGGCTGGAACGTGCTCGTCAAACAACAGATGCGATCACGAAGAGAAGAAGAGAGGAAAGCGCCCATTACTAGTCCCTCTCGTTGGGAACAGTGGTCACAACCAGAACCATCGCAACCACCAACAACAGCATCAGAGGCAGAGGGCACAACAAATGTACGAGTGTTATGCAACGGATAAAACTCGCCTTCAAAGTGATAGATTTCCGAGGAGTAAGACCATGACCACAAATTGGTACGTGGACAACGAGCTTACGGATATCGGGGCAAGTCAAAGCCTGATGGAAGAAAAGGATCCATCAAAAGCGATTGCTGACGCAATCTGCGCCTGGTCCGGGGGCGAATGCACATGCGAATCTAACAAGCTACTACGTGGATCAGAGGGTCTTGGATCCGAGTACGGAAGTGAGGAGGAAAGTGATGGGACATCATGGGAAGTCGAATATGATTCCCATCCTGAAGTTGAAACTGATGATGAAGAATACAGCGATTACAACGATGTTGATGACGATAAAGATGAAAGAGTATGCCTCAGGAAGAGCAGAACGTTTTATACAAAAGGCATAGGTTCTGGACACAATCCCAATACTTTGGCGAGAGGAGGCGTTCAACACAAACCTCAAACCTCTTCCACTCACGGATGCCCGAAACTGAACACAACTCAAAATAAAAACACCTTTCTCAAACAGGGAAAAGAAAACGTAAAGAGAAATATCAGCCGTTATCGTCGAAAGGACGCCGTTCGACAATCGAGCAATGGTGGAGGGAAAGCGCATGGTGGACGCAGCAAGAGAGATTTGCAGTTAGAGCAGCCATGCAAAGTGCCAGCCCATCAGCTGGTGTCTATCGAAGAAGTTAAAGTGCAGAGTGTGGCCAAGGAGCGCGTCCGATTTGCCTGCGACGAGAATGGAGAATGGGCCGAAATAGGACGAGGAAGTTATGGGTGTGTCTATCTTGGCCTTCTAGACGGGGTTATTGAAGTTGCCATCAAGGACTTTTACGAGTCCAACAGCTATGACCAGGTTATTCACGAGGCCAGGATGTTGGCATTCCTTCAAGACACTGGCATCACACCGAAGTTTTATGGGTTAAGGAGGCGCTTTGACGCGACCAAGCAGCCAGGAGAATTTTGTATCATTATGGAGTATTTCGGCGAGGGCAAGACCCTGTTCAACGTCCTGTCAGAAAAGATTGAGCTGGCCTTTGACGAATGGCTGGACGTCCTTGGACAACTGGTGACCGGGCTGAAGCTGATACATCGTAGAAATGTCCTGCTGAACGATCTGAAAGCGGATAACATCCTTATCGATCTATGTAGTGGTGAGTACAAATGTTTAAATTTGCATTTATCTGACTTCCTCTTTAGCTGTGAGGTTATCACGCAACAGATGTGATGGTTTCATGTCTCATGATCTCTCAAGTGCTAGGGTGTCTTATTGCTTATTAATAATTCGAATACACAGTATAATACAGTTATTAAATTTCACTATTGTCCGTTAGGATAGTCTTTTTACTTCGTCTCTGCTCCGTGGCTTGTACCTACTGCTCTATTTTGTTCCATGTCTTTCCATGATTTGTTATCTCTGCTCTGTTTTTTCTCTTCTAGGTTTTTTTTTTACCGGCCCCTGGACCGTCTTTCTTAACGGTTCTGTTACAAAGCATAATAGAAATCAAAACGAAAATAGGGAAAAAAAAACAAACATCGACACGTGCTATTATTAAAACATGCTAATATATCATTATTAAATTCCTTTCTGTATGAGACTGATACACGTTTTAACGTCAGAGATAGCAAAGACAGAATCCTTGACAAATAAGTAGCTGTACTAGGGGCTTCATCATCCATCTGAAGATAAACTAGAACGGGAGGAGAGGAGAGAAATGACAGCGTTGGCTTCTATCATGATACTACTACGACCAAGGGTTAAGACCCCGTGTGGGTCCCGGGTCCTCAACTGAGAGGTGAAGAATAGGTCCACTGCCAGTACTCGCCAAGCAGGTCGTAGAAACCGACTAAGGGTGAAGTAAGAGTTTCTTCTCTCGACTATCTGTCTTCTGTCAGACTCTCATTTGGTTCCTAAGAAGGGAGAGGATTTTGTTGGGGGAGGGAGGGAGGTATATTAATAATCAGCAGCAACCCCCCCCCCCCCATTTGTGTCTACTGTATGACTTAAAAATACTATCGAGGTCACTTGCTATCTAGAAGGACTGAGTTCTTTTTTACACAA
>JAOXNP010014474.1:0-11211 GCA_028571245.1 Chromodoris orientalis
TTATGACTTTTTATCGTAAAATGTAGTGATTGGTGGATTGGTTGTCTTTGAAGCCAATCATTGTTTTGTTTTGTCACGGGTTATGATTTGGAGGTGTGGTCAATGAAAAAGTTCCCCCCCCCCCTTTATAGGCATACGTCTAAAAACCCGCTCCGGCCAATAACCCGGTTTCTTTGTCACCTATGGGGCAGGCTATTAAGCAGTGACTACCGTATTGTGACATCCAACAAAAGCTAAAGAAACAGCATGGAAAGTTATGTACAATGACAGCCTCACAGATAAAAGCAGACTAGTTTACAGAATATTACCACAGAATTGATTTGATGGCCTTTTTAAGAAATCTGTGGAAGTTGTCCATCATAACACATTTACCTGATTTGCAATCACTAACTAGAAGAGTATTATTGCATGATAAATTAAAGGAGCCATACAGGATGCTTTGGATGGGTCTGAGCATTCTCATTGACAATTACTTCTATAATTTAAGCCATCTTGAATAAGAAATAATTACTTTTAAATTTAGCCAAAGCCAGAGGTATAATTACAAATAAACAAATGTCATCCATGCCCCGAAATGAGCTTCAGGGTGTGTAAAATTTTATTTGTAGCCCAGACCACATTTCCTCGCTAGAAATAGAACCCCTAATTGGCTGATGATACCAAAATGATGGGATAGGTCTAATGTATGTTGCTGGTGGTGTACGCTAAATTGGTGTGTACTAAACACCACTGATTCCAAACCCCTCACTTCTGTCATGTGTGTGTGTGTGTGTGTGTGTGTACGATGGGGGGATGGGGCGTTTGAGCAGTGACAATGCCGATCACGGATAGATTACGATTTGTTACCATGCTCTGAGGATGGACGGGTGCAACAATTGTGCTGTATGTCCCGAGTCAATGGCACTAACAAGTATGAAAATTTTAGAAGGGTGGAAGTAAATATTAAGAGCAAAAATAAGGAACATTTTTTTTAAGTAAGCAGATAATGGAAAAAATGCTGGGGCGGAAGTGTGCAACTTTGTGTCACAGATCAGACCAGAATATCAATAAAGCAGGAAATTTCCAGAAACTTTAGTTTCATATCAATTGACAAGACAATAACGGACCTGCACACCTCCTGCTGCAACTTATGCCAATTTTCAAATACTTTTACCACAACCGAAAGAAAATTTTCAATATATTCAATCAAAATTAGGACAATGTGACATATCTAGTAGTCAAGTTCAGTGCATATAACAAAAATCAGGACAATGTCAAATATCTGGTAATTGAATTCAGTAAATTATATTCAAAATCAGGGCAAAAATAAGGCATCTAGTAGTCAAAATCAGGACAATATGACATATCAGGTAGTCGATTCCATAGCAATAGTAAACCAGGGCAATAATATTTGAATGTTCAAATTCGGTAGATATAATCAAAATCAGGGCATTATGATGTATGTAGCGGTCAAATTCAGTAGATAAGAGTTACGATCTGGGCGATACAACGTATTTGGCAGTCAAGTTTAGTAGATATAGTCAAAATCAGGGAAATGCGGCATATCTGAACAGTCAAATTGGGTAGATATAGTTATATACTCAGAACAATACGAGGTATTTGATAGCAAAACTTGGTAGATATAGTCAAATAGTGTATTTCAAACAAGTTTCAAACTAATAATTGCAAGCTTAATGAAAGCTATACAAGCTTTTCACCCTCTATTCAAACCTTTCTCTTCTATTCAAATAGCAGACATGTAGGAACCTTTCAATTTTATGGTCTAAAATGTCAGCCTGCAAATTCACTTATTTCCACTTTTGGCATTTTGCAAACATTGAAGAATTTAGCAGTAGTTTGGCTGCCCAATTTTTTTCATTATCGGAATGGCATAATACTCGCAATGGAAACTGATCGTTTTTATCAACACACTAATTTTTATACGGCAAAATCCTGATTTCAATACAGGCTGATATTTTTCCCTATGCGTACGTCTTGCGTATCAAAATTACGGTGAGTATGGACTCACAATACGAACAGTACGTGGTATTTATTTGGTCCAAATATCTTTGTAACAATTGAAGATATCCGATTTTTTAAAGTGGTGCGTTTTTAAATGTGGTCAGTATAATGTCTCACGCCAGTTAAAATCGCTTCGAAAGTGGCAACTTAGTATAACCGGCGCACAGCCCTAATCCCCCCCCTATGAGAAGGCCGTACTTCATCTGTTGGCTCCAATTACCGGTTTTAACAGGCGTGACCTCGGGGCACCCGCTTAGGGTGGCAATAAGCATAATATCGTGTGAATTTCACTGTCAAGATTATAACGTATTTTGTGTGAAAATTTGAATATCGACAGGTTCTTGATAATGAATTTACACGACGAAATTATGTGGTTCTGATACCCATGCGAGATGCATCTTTTTCTCTCAACTTCTATTTGTTCCATTCTACGTTCTCTCTGCTCTGTATATTACTATTACAAGCATAATTTTTCAAAATGAATTCTCATAGGGAGAGTTTTCACGTTGCGAGTCTTAGTGAGTTACACAAAACATGTGGTAAACATAAACTGTCAAAGAAAGATAAACTTGAGAAGATAAAACCGTATAAAGTTAAAGATTTTATGACAGACATAGTTTTAGTATATTGTGTATCAGTAGTCAGTGCCATTGCAATAAAGATTCCCCTTAGATCTCTTCTTTCTGTGCACCATTCCTCTTCTTTCCTTTCTTTCTCTCTTTCTACATTTCTTTCTTCATATCTTCCTCCTCCTCCTCCTATTTCTTCTTCTCTTCCTCCTCCTTTCTTCCTTTCTTCATCTCGTCCTCCTCTTCTCTTCTTTTTCTTCTTCTTCTTCTTTTGTTCTTTCTTTCTTTTTCCTTCCTTCCTTTCTATTTCTTTCTTTCTTTCTTCTTCTTCTTTCTCCTCTTCTTCTTTAACTACTTCTTCTTCTTCCTCCTCTTCTTCTTTAGCTACTTCTTCTTCTTCCTCTTCATCATCTTCATTTTTTATTTCTTCCTTCCTTCATTTCTTTCTTTCTCTATTTCTTCTCCTTTTTCTTCTCTTACAAATGTACTACTACTAGAACTACTTCTTCGTACCAAACACAACCACAGCCAGCCTTCACTAGAGGATGAGTAAATGAGTCAGAATAGTTTGATAATGATGCGATTTCATTCACATAAATATTGTGGACCTGTATATGGTCGATCATATAATTATTTCTCTCACAAGACTTACCTGCCCAATATTTTAAAGTCGGATATACCTTTCCCATCGTGTAGAAGTCGTAATTTAAAATTTGGTGGTCTAAAATGCATTCGGGATGTGTCACATCTTTCCTGTTTTCATTGTGTGGAATTATTGATGAGTGGTACGTCATGCAATGTCTTTGTTTATTATTCTAATGATTGGTAATAAGTCAAAAAGTAAACGTTTGCGACTCGCTGGCATGAGAGCAAAAAGCCCCCATGACCTCAGGAATTTGACCCAGTTACCATATCAGTATCAGGTTACCGGGAGTGGAGCTTTGCTAGCATACAACTGACTTGCCGCCTATTAACAGCCGTAGTCTGGTTGCCCGGGTGCAACTAAAACGGTCATTTAAGCCAAATTTAACCTGGCTTGTCCCATCTTTTCCAATCCCACATTAATCAGGCGGCAACAAGATATATCGCACAACTGGCGACGAGTTATCTTGCAAACTGACTAGTTAACATTCTGTCCGAAATTTCACTAGTTCTAATCCAAGTTTTGTCACTCAAGTCATACTTCTGGGCAAATAATAGTTTTGCTTTTTCCCTCTCACATTCAATGCTTGGCTACAAGTTGATTTTGAGCAAGAAAACAGGCCAAATTATGTGCATCTCGGCCAAGCAAGTGTAGCAAGAAAAGTATTATGAATTGAGACAAAGATGACAATGACTCAAGTGATTCTGATGATGATGCTTATGTCCTGAATCAGTGTAAAACCTGTTATTGTACCAATATCATCTGATGGAGAACCTCAAACCTTAGATCTAGATGGTCCACAGCCATTGAGATACAATACACAACTTGCATAATTTCTATTTTACAATTTCCATCAGTTTTTGAATGACAAAAATAAATGGGTTTTTTTTTCTTTAAATAAAGATGTTTTTGTAATTTTCTGTTCAATGTGAGCAGAGTTGCCAACTAATGGTGAGCAAAAATAGTGAGATTCATGAAAAAAAATTGTGAGATTCCCATTTCTTTAGTGAGATTGCTTTTCTCCAATGTATACTCCGGTTTGAAAGGAACTTTGTACTTTTTCTTCGGTCTTCTGAGACCCATTAACTGAATCACTAGATCTTTTCATCCCAGACATAATTTATCTCCAATAACAGCACAACAGAATCTAGAATCGAGACCTAGTAACTCTATATCTTCTCAACATAATTTAACTCTAACACCAGGCTCGTCAAGAAGGCTAACAAAAAAAGATGATGTCCAGGCCAATACAGATCTAGATCTACAGCTAGAGATAATATTAAGAGCTAGGCTAATTCAAAGACTAAGAACTGACCTAGAACTTCGAAAAATGACCAGGATTGGGGCTGATTGGCTAAGAATGAATTACCAGCTAACTGCTCATTGGTTACAAGTAGATCTAGCTGTTTGAATAGGTCTATGATAGGCCCTACTATAAGTAATAAAGTTTCCACCACCTCGCCTATCTTGCTCATGAATGTATGCGTGCAGTAAAAACAATGCTAAGCCTATCGCGGGAGAAGCCTACGAAATAGCACAAGTGCTATTTCGTAGGCTTTTCCCACAAAGTAGTCGAGAGAGAGGCTGAAATAAAGACATTCAAGAGAACTTGCTCATTCACGTGGCTTGGTGAAGAGAGGCTATCAAGCCACATTCAAGACAACTTGCTCATGAGCACGGACCTTTTATTACATCATTGCTTTGCTCCACTCGTTAGCTCACGGCCGCTGGAACGGACCATCCTCAGCTCGTAAGCCACCAAATTTTCGAGCGGGACCAAACATTAACTTCTGGTGAAGCATGACTAAAAAAAAAAATCCCGTGAACAAGCTGAGCAACAGGTACCACGGAAATATTTTCACCCAAATATCTGTAACAAAGAACATACAGGAAAAAAAATTATTTTTTTTGTTAGATTTTTCTCATGGTCATGACAGCGTGAGAAATCTTTATTTTTTACAAGTTTCACGCAATTTTCAAGAGGATTGGCAACCCTGCTGTGAGGATTTGTGTGAAATTAAGTCACAATCCATCCACAAATAAAGTCATAGTTAACATTTTGGTCAGCAGAGTAAAGTGGCAAAAAAATTAGGAGGCAGCCCCAAGTTCAGGGGACTTTGCCCAGGGGGAAATGTGTTAAAACAAAAATTAATTTAAAGTATATCAGCCATCTAAAATTGCTAAGTAATGTGGAGCTCAAACCCTTAACTTAGTGATGACCAAATACAATGACATGAAATGTTACCGTAATGCACAATCAAGATGAGATAGCATGGGATGAAAGGTGGCATCAGTTGAACAGAAACAAAAGGAGCATCACAAGCCTTGTTCCTTTGAGGAAGCAATCCACGTCATGAAATCTTGCAACAGACGAGACTATGGCAATCTTGGTGGGAAGGCCCAACCAGTGGGTAAAAATAAGAGCAGTAATTAACAATTGATGGTGATGCATGATTGGCCAAAATGATAACACAACACAAGAGGCAGATGGTTGGGTAAGAGGTTGGAGACTACACAATGACTTCCCATGTTGGTACATATATCAATATGTAATAATAGATATGCCAGTCTCAGGTGTTATGCTTGAGCAGGAAGCACAAGCCTCAATTCATTACAATTTATAAAGTCATTTCAGCAAATAAACAAAGGAACTTTTTAAGGGCAAATATGCTTAATAAACGGCAAAAGTGACTGAAAAAGAAAAGTGAGGCTAAAGTATACACTAAAAAAAAAAGGCCCGGATTACACCGAGTGAACGCACTCCAACATACTTGCCAGAATTGTTTTCAACAAGAAAGCCTGTGAACTGACATTCCTTAACAACTTGGTATTTCTGCCGAGTTATTTTGCTTCAATGATCTTCAAGTCTGTAGATAATTTGTTCCTCTTGGTTTTAAACAAAACCAACTGCATGGTGAAGGAATCCTTTGGATTGAAATGCAGCAAGGTAAAAAAGAAAACAAGCAAAATATGTTCAGCAAAAAGTATTGTCTAATCCTTGTAATTGTAGGATAGAAATGGATTGCAAATGCACCACTCACCCGATTCTGGCCTTGAAGAGAAAAGACAGCAGTATAAAAACATACAATGACTCCGCTTTTCAACTGCTGAAATGAGTAAATAAAAAGCCAATTTGAATTTGCCTGGGTGTTTTGCAGAGATTGTCAAATTTCTGTGTTTTGTAGAGATTGTGAATTTCACTACTGTCCTTTTAGGCCTTAGATAAGGAACTGAGTCCATAATAACATAAAGCAACGAAGCAAAATCTACAAAAGATATTACTAGAAATTGCTTTAAGGAATGAATACTTACAAGGCATATTCAATGCCATAATTAGCTACAATGAGAATAAGAGTAAAACAAAACATTACATCTTACATCCTTCCTGTGCTGGCAAATGTCACAAAGGGCCCTAATTCTGGATTGCCAAACATCTCGTCCTCTGCAGCTGTCACAATTAATGGCCATCAAAATACATTTTCAAAACAGATCACACTGCAAATCATATCAAAACATTTGTAAGCATTAGTTTCAAAATACAGTAGTAAAATAAACTTGTCCGATAAAAAAAAACAACAAAAAACCAAGACATACTTGCAAGGTAGAATTCAGCAACCATCATCCAGATTTCCCTGCAAACTGGGCAAAATGTCTGTGAGACTATTTACCATCATATTTTGTTAACCATGTTAAAAACTAAAAAAACACTGAAGACAGCATCAAGAGACGACTGAAAGAAAATGTTGTCCATTTCCCATTCAGAAGGTCACAAATGAAAATCATAGAGGAAAAACAAATCTGATTTGACATGTGATCTTCATGACAGTACAGTTAACTTGCTCAATCTGTAAACAATGCAACAGAACAAACATGCAAATTTTGGGTAGAATCAATAGGTCAAGTTTACACAGCAGTTTTTTTTATCATGTGTAAGTAAAGATATATTAATGAGACAGATCATATGGAACAATACTAGAGGTTTCATCTTGATTAAAGTAAATAGTGGGGCCCCACAATAGTATTAAGTAAGTGGACAGACATTCAGAGATGTAACATGCCATCATGTGAAGGCCTAAAATGTGGTTTAACCCTATGTTCCAAATGAATTTTCATTGCCATGAGTAGTTAGAATGAGACTGCAAAAAAAAACACATTTTCAAATACAGATCATAGTGCAAATACTGAGAAAATGTTTTTAAAGCTTTAAATTTCAGTGGTAAAGTCATATAATCCAATAATTAAACAATTCAAGACAAACACCCTTGAGGAAACTTGGAACCATAATTGAGATTTCTCTACAAACCATGCAAACATGTCGTCTTAAAAGGCTGTTAATTAATCATCACATTTCAATATTGAATAATGCAATAAAAAGTCAAAATGATCTTAGACGATCAAAGTACATGGTCAATATTTAGCAATAAGGTAAAAAATCAAAATTGGCAATATCAATAAATTCAAGACAAATCATCTGAGATTGGGTTCAGAAATCATCAATCTGCTTTCTCCGCAAATCAAGAAAAAAATGTCTAAAAAAGGACTCTTCACCATATTTTAAATATGATATTAGAAATAAACACACACTGAAAATGTCTGCATCAAGAGACAACATAAAGAAAAGGTTTCCTCCTTTTAAGAACATGTTCCAAAACTTTAAGAGCAAAGGAGACGCAAAATGGCTGACGTGACCTTAAATAGCAGCAGAGGTTAATATGTTTAATTTTGCAATCATTGTCATAGAACCAAACAACAAATTTTGGATAAAATCATTAAGTAAAGATAGTCATTCCAACCAAACCCATAATATGAACAAATGCAGAATGATAAGTGTCAACAGTATAGCGGAAATTTTTTCTTTGTGAAAGTGATCCAAGGTTGAACTACTGAAATAAACCAATAAACCAGCATGGCAACAATGCCAAATCTCCTTCTATCAGCTTATCCCATTAGGGGCCACCACAGCTGATCTTCTGTTACAACTTTTCCTGTTCAATACTTCCCTCTCTCTCTCTCACACACACCAATGGCCATCATATCCTCTTCAATTCCATCCTTATACTTTCTCTCAGGTCTTCCCTTTTCCTCTTGCCTGGTATTTCCATCTTTAGCATTCTCTTGCCAATATAGGCCTACTCTTCATCTCTCCTCTCGCCATGACCAAACCATCTCAACTCAGACTATGCTACTTTGTCTCTGTACCTTCCTGAGAATTCTCTCTTGTTTTTCTGATTTCTTCCAATCTCAATACACCCACCAAGAAATGCAGGTTCATGATGTCTGCCACCTCAAGCTCTAGTTCCCACCGCCATGCATCATCTTTGGACAGCCAACTGTCTTATAAATCTTCCCTTTCTATTTTGTGGGTATCTTTTTATCACATATTACACCTGACAATATTCTGCACCCGCACCATTCTGTATGCACCCTCTTCTTCAATTTGATTGTACAATGTCTGTTGCTCTAAACTTGATTTTTAACACTTAAACTCATCTGTCCTCTTCACTTATTTGTTTTATATGAAAATTTTGCCTCCATTCTCCATGTACTCTGTTTATTCCTATTGAACCTTGATTGTCTAATGCACTTTGCCACCTCTCCAGCCCAAACTCGGTCTGCTCCTTGGACTCGCTATACAGCTCAGCAACATTGCTAAATCACTATTTATTGCGGTTTATAATTTTAGACCATTTAAATATAAATTCAAATACAGATTACGGTGCATGTCATAATGAAAAAAACACATTTCAAAATATGGGGACAATGTAAAATTGTGCATTAATAATAAAATTAATTCAAAGTACCAATGAACTCGCATTCAGCAATAATCAGTGATAATCGTTCAGATTTCTCTATAAAAACAAGCAAAAATTGTCTTAAAGGCTGTTTACCATTATATTTAAATGTTGATGTTAGAAACAAACACAAATTAGAATTAGCATAAAGAGACAATGTAGAGTAAAGGTCGTCTGTCCATCTCCTGTTCTCAAGGATACTATTCAAAATTATCGAGTAAAACAGATCTGACTTGACTGATGTAATTTTTTTGGCAGTGCAGTGAAACAGCTCAATTTTGTAAATAATGCAACAAATAAATACTCGGACCATGAGTAGACACAACTGGTCAAGTTTAAATAGCACAATGTAGATCTTGGATAAAATTCCCCTTCCAAAAGAGTTCCGAGGTTAAAATGTTAGAATACATCAGTATGTCAACATAAAATGTTAAAATAAACCAGCATGCCAACATGTCTAATACCCTTTTCACATTTCAAACATACAGCAGTTGTTTATAATGTAAAGATAGTATAAGCATAATAATATATTTCCTGTGACAGGACCTGTAAATGTTTGAGCTTCATCCAAGTAAAGAAAAAAGTGGGCCCCTCAATAATGATCATATTAAAAGTGAACATTCACAAATGCAACTAACCAATATGGGAAGGCCTGAAATGTTATTTAGGTCAAGAGGAACATTGAATAGCATGGGCATCTAGAATAAGAGCAAAAGTAAAAAAGTATTACTTCTTACATCCTTCCTGTGTCAGCCAATGTCATAAAAAACTAACTCTGGATTGCCAACCATTAGACCACGGTCTTATGTGGGTCCTTATGGCTTTCATGGTGTTCTACTGTGATGTGAGCGGAATTCATTTCAGTCAAAATAATTTTACACTATTAAAATACATTATCAAATACAGGTCATGGTGAACGTGTAGCAAATCAAAATATTAGTTCTAAAATACAGTGAAATGACATGGCTTGTGTAGTAAATATAAACTTAAGATAAATACCTCTGATGCTAGCCTGAGACAGAAGTGAGAGGAGAATGTGATGGTCCAGAGTTAAACAACTTCTGAGGTCACTTTCAGCAAATTCTATGAAGATTTTTCTGTAAACCAAGAAAAATAAATGTCTTAAAAGCTGTTTACCTTCACATACTGAATATATCAGCATCAAAAGACAATAACTAAAAAGTGTGTTCAAGTCCCATTTTGAAAGACAACTCAAAATTATAGAGCAAAGATATACCGGTATAATAGGATTTGTTGGATCTTTATGGCAAGTTGAGGTGTTAAAGTCGTAAGTGCAATAAAACAAAAGCGCGTGTTATTGTAACAACAGTTTGTAATGCCGTTCCAATCACACAATTAAATCATGAACAAACTCTCAAGAACAAAGCTCAGTCAGCATAGCTGAGAACAATTCTAAGAGATCTTGGAAATTCTTTTTGCAAAACAACTGACAAAGTAAATGTCAACATAAATCAGTCTTGACACCATATATTATTTCATTATTCAAATTCCATGCAACATGCAGGCGTTCATTTTTTTAATATTCTTTTAGTGTAAAGACATATAAGCATGAAATCACTTGTGACAAGTGCATGTATAATAATTCTGAAACAATAGGAAAAGATAAGACTTGGGTCCAATGATAGTCATAAAAGTTGACACTTACAGATGCATACCATCAAGTGAAGGCCTGAGCTGTTATTTATATCAATGGTCCACAGGAATATTCAACGCGATGAGTAACTAGAATGGGAACAAGAGAAAAAGAAAAAACATCTTACATCCTTCCACTGCTGTCAGATATCACAAACATACCCACTTCTGTCGCTGCAGCTTTCATGACATTATTTAATGGTAAAAATTATGACAGTAGCCGACTTCAATTTCTAATATACGGTAACATTTATAGTAATGAAAAAGACATTTCTATTGCGCCCAATCCCATAACATGGAATAATTCTTGGCACTCACAACACTGGTAGTCCATAAAACAACAGGCACCACTGACAAGTCGACATTTGAGATTCTTTCTGAAACTCTACCAAAGCTGCATTACCTAGTGATACAGGCAGCGAGTTCCAAATGCATGGAGCATATTGAATCAATGATCTGTCAGGCAACTTAGGTACGATACTTAAAGAAGTTTCTGGACACTAGATCTAAGAGTTCAAGAATGTGTATAGATATTAATGATCGAGATCCTTAG
>JAOXNP010015585.1:0-11176 GCA_028571245.1 Chromodoris orientalis
CAATGAGAAAGAGAGTAAAAGATTTTAAAAGTGCTGGTCGTGGGCGTACTGTCATTTGAAATAGCTTCTCAAACGGCGTCTTGCTGATCTGGCACAGATAATTTACTTTTAGTTTTATTGGTTTTATGTCATGACCAGCTTTCTCTATGTCACATAAATACATTGAATTTATAATGGGAATGACAAAAATCTTAACTGTTGAATATTGCCAACCTGAAATATGAACGGGTTTGTGAGAAGCAGTTTAAAAAGTGACTGTTTATTCTCGACAAAATGTTTTTTTCGGTAAAAGGAGAGATTTTAAGACTTTTCGTTAAAAGGGCTGGGAAATCTTTGACTTTTGAGATACGATCTCAAATGGTATCAAATTATCAAATTGAAGGAAAAAAAAATCTTTGTAAAGATATATGTTTGTTTATAATAAATATTATTATTGAGATGCATCTATATCTATAGAAGTATATACTTATTATGACCAGAGGATATAAATGCCGTCCTTACAGAAGATATTGAGACTGGGTGACCTTCTGTCAGAAATGATTCTAAAGAATATCTAAATGACATGATGACTTTTTCGGTTTCGTCAGATTCATGTTGAAAGTGATCAACTAATGGTCGTATAATGTGATGTATGTAACTTGAGATTGCTGATGTTGAGAAATGTAATCATGACGTGATATGTGTCTAGTCTTGACGATGGGCTGATATTATGTGACTGTTTTTTGAATGTCAATTACATAGTCTTCAGGCTACTAGTAACCCCCCTCCCCCCCCCTTTAGGGATTTTATGCCAGTGTGTTTTTCTGAGCCACCAGGGTCAGAACTACCACCAAAAAAAAGTTTGCCACAATCCAGGAGCACAACACCGTTTTATGATCACTTTTGTACCTCCAGTTAGAAATAGGCGACTTTGCTCTAAATACTGCTCACAGTATAGGCTTGTTGGATGTCAATGGATTCGGAATGAGCTAAAAAACAAGAAAAACAACATCTCTTTATTAAGCGGTATTGAAATTATTAAACTAATTGTGAAAATGCCAAATTACGCAACGCGTTTCAATATTTTTGTCTCAGGTTTTGGAGTTAACTGACTTCACAAAAGGGGGCCGAAAAACCTTAATTTGAGGTATTTGAGGCCAAATATTATTTACAAAACTGACTTTTGTTTTTGTTTTTCTCATCAGATGAAACCTATTGCAAGCATATACCAGGGATGAACAATTAACCACTATGTCTGTGAAACTGAAATCCATTCCTAAAAACAAAAGACTCTCAACCACCAAATGTGAAGATGGGGACAGAATTTGCATTGTTCATCATTTTAACCATAAAGATGATAGTGAGTTAAAGCCTATCACAGAAAAGAGATGGAACAAAATACAGGAGATAAAAAGAATAAGAAACGAGGCAGAGGATGAAAGTGATAAGAAAACAAATATCTGTAGCAACATCACAAATGAACTTGATTTATCAAGTCATGGTTTCCATGATTACTGCTACAACGCATTTATCAATTTGAAAGTTATTAAACGGAAAAGTATGTCCATTCATACAGAAGAAGAACCCAGTGGATCCAATCCTAAAAGGAGAGCAACAGCAACAGAAAGCAGTAACATTCTTTTTCCCAAAGAGTGTTTCTTCTGTCATAAGAAAACTAAGTGGAATGGAGCGAAGAAACGCCGTGATCCTCTTGTGAAGTGCCAAACAAAAACAGCCGAAGAATCCATAAAAGAAGCTGTAAGCAGCAAAGATGACCAGCATTTAAAAGTAAAAGTTCAAAATGTTGATTTCGTTGCAAGAGAATTGTGGTATCATGAAACCTGCAGGAAGGAATATACCCGTAAACCGTCACGCAACATTCTAACGTGTTCATCAGAGGAAGAAAAAGCAAAATTTGAAGAAAGAAAAATGTACCAAGCAGGTATAGAAAATGCACATGCAAAAGCCTTTAACCATATCTGTGAATATGTGGAAGAAACTGTCATACAAAGAGCTCATGTTGTTAGAATGGCTCTATTGATGCAGAAGTACTTCATGTACATGAAATCAAATTTTCCAGAACACTACAATGAAAACTACAAAGCAGATAAGCTGAAAAGAAAGTTAATATCATTCTTTGGCACCAAAATACAGTTTGGCAGAGATATGAAGGCACAGGTGATCTTATCTATTCTGATGATGTTCCAACTGGACAGGCAGTAGGCGTCGCATTTGAAAATGCAACAACTGATGAACAATGTGTTGTTGAAGCAGCATTGGTTCTGCGAAAAGCAGTATTGAATGGTTTTCAAGACGCAAGGGAAATGGCATGGCCCCCATCTATGGAAGATCTGAAGAAAAGTGATCAGTGCTATCCGAATTTGATCACAACATTTCTAAGTCACCTTTACTCAAAGCAAGGAAAAGCCAAATCAGAAAGTTGTAAAAGAAGGATTGACTCAACAGCTCAAGACATTTGCCTTAATATCACAAAAGGCAGATGGAAGATGCGAAAACACATTCTTTTAGGTATGGCTGTAAGGCATATGACAGGATGTACTAAACTGATTGGTTTCCTAAACTGTTATGGACATACTGTTTCAAACTCATTTCTTTTGGAATTGGAGACTGCCATATGTGACAGCATCCACAACTTCTCTCTTACCCTCCCTCCAACCATCATGCGGAACAACAATGACATCACTCACTTTTGTTGGGACAACTTCGATCTTATTGAAGATACTCCATCTGGTGCTGGTACAACCCATGACACACGTGGCATTGTGATTCAAGAAATAATAGATGCACCATACATCCCAGAGGAAACTCCCGAAATTGAGAGGTCAAAAAAGCACTCAATCAAATTCACTCCTCAACAGCTGGAACCATGTTTTATAAACCCCAAGACTGTCACTCCAAATATCAGTACAAACTGTGTAAAATCTGAAAAAGAGATTCCTGCCAGTGTGCATGTGTGCAATTTTCAATGGTTTCTGACCAGATGTGAGCTTAATGAAGATGGTGAAAGTGTACCAAGCTGGAGCGGGTGGCTGACTAAACATTGTGAAGGCTCTAACATACTCTCAGTTGTTGATTATATGGAGAATCTCAATCATCCAATCACTGAATATTCAACTGTTCAGCAAGTCATCAAGATTTCACAGAAAGGTAGCCGGGACGTGCAACAAGAATACACCTTCATAACATTTGATCTTGCTGTGGCTAAAATGGGATATTCACTTGTGTGGCAGCATCAAGTTCTCTTCAATGATGTCATAATACATTTGGGGGTATTTCATATCATTTATAACTACCTCAAAGCTGTAGGGAAATTGTTGGTGGGCAGCGGCTTTGAAGAAGTAGTAGTAGACTCAAAGATATGTGCTTCTGGCTCAATTGATGGCGTTTTGAAAGGAAAGCACTACAACAGATCTCTAATGGTACACAAAACTGTGCTTGAGGCTTTGGAGCGCCTACCTTTTTCAGCTTTCAGGAAGACAGTTGACATTGATACATTGCTAAAAAGAGCAAAAGAAGAGATGAAACATGTACAAGCTTGTGGTGAAGGAAGTGCAGTTCAAGTTCTTGCGGAGGAGTATTTTAAATTCAAGCAAGATGTTCGTCGTGGAAAGCTTGGTAAAACTGCCAAGTTTTGGATCCAATACACAGATCTCATTTGGAACATCATGCATCTTTTAAGAGCTACAAAAACAAATGACTTAGATCTGCATATCACCAGCCTTGAAAACATCTGTCCTATATTCTTCAGCATGGACCATCAAAATTATTCTCGCTACCTCACTTGCTACATCCTATTGATGTTGAACCTGGACATTTCGCACCCTGGAGCAAAGGACCTATTGAAGGAAAAGGGCTTCAGTGTGTTTCGATCAACTGTCCCCGCATCAAGAGTTGCAGTTGATCAGACAATTGAACAAACAATAAACAAGTCAGCCAAAGGCAAAGGAGGAATCATTGGATTCAGTAAAAACCAAGCTGCATTTGTTGCACTATTGCAGGAACAAATTGATATTGACAATTCAGAAAATCCCCATAAAGACAATCAAAAGTCACAGATGAAAATATCTGAGAAAAATGTGAGAAGCATCATCCAATCTTTCAAGTCATTAGCAAATCCTTTTGAAATGAACTTGGACAGTCCTTTGATTTCTTTGTCATCTGGGTTGCAAGCATCTCAGGAAGTGGAACATGATCTTTTAACAGTGCAGGAAATTGGAAGAAACCAGTATGAAATGTTCATTACAGACAGGCTTGTCAACAAAACCACATCATTCCATGCCCCCATCAAAAGAAACAGAATCAAAAACCTTGGATCCCTGTCAAAAACTGCAATTTTGAAAACTTCAAAAAAACAAGAACTAAAACTGAAAGCCCAGAGAAATATTTTTGGTCAACTCCTGATGCTTTCTGAGGAGAACAATGTTGACATACAAAAAGTCGTGGAGTATCCTCTGGGACCTGTTCCATGGTCATTGGCAACAGCAGATGGCATGCCCATCAAAACTGATAAAGCTGCTTTGATGGCTAAATTAGAGGATGAAAAATGTTACAAACATCCTGAGAAAAATAGAGATCATGTGCACATCATCGATGGGAATGCTCTATTTCATAGTCTGGCACAGATCCCAGAAACATTTGGAGAAGTTGCCCAACAAATTTTCAAATCTCTCCCCAAAGTGAAAAGGCTCCATTTTTTAACAGATAATTACTTTGAAGTGTCCATCAAGTCAACAGAAAGACTGAGAAGAGGAGAGTCTCAAGGAATGTCAATAGCTGGTCCATCAACAAGAACACCAAAAAAAGATCATTGGAAAGAATTTCTAAAAAATTCAGAAAATAAAAAGCAATTCATCCAGTTTCTTTTATTTGAATGGCAAAAAGATGATTATGCAAATTATTTGCAAAATAGAGAAATTTACTTTGGATCTGACAATATGTGCTACCTGCTAACAAGTCAAGACGGGGTATCAACAGACTCAATGCCCATAAATTCCCTTTCGAACAGTCAAGAAGAAGCTGACACACTGATTATTCTTCATTGCTTGAATGCTGACACAGAAGAAAATGAAGACATGGATATAATTGTGCGCTCACCTGACACTGATGTGTTTCTCTTGCTGATAGCATTCTGTGATCATTTGAAGCATCCTCTTTACTTTGACACAGGACATTCAAACAAAAGGAGAATGATCCATATTCAAACTTTATGTCAACAGATTCCTAAAGACATTCCAAGCATAATTTTAGCTTACCATGCTTTCACAGGATGTGACTCCAACAGTGCATTTGTTCAGAAAGGAAAAGTCAGACCGCTGAAATACCTGCTGAAAAATTCAGAATTCGTTTCTGCCTTTCAAGAATTAGGGCAAAATGAAATTATATCTGAGAATGTGTTCCTTCAGATTGAAGCCTTTGTTTGTCATATGTATGGCAAACCAAATGAAACAAGTGTGAATAAACTGAGGTATGACCGTGTCAGGCAAAAGTATCGCCTGAAAGGTCAAAACCCTTTATCTTGCTTACAAGGGCAGGACATCAGTCTTCTGCCACCATGTCAGCAAGCGTTGAGGAAACATATCATGAGAGCCAATTATCAAACAATGATTTGGAGACAAGCTAATATTACCCATCCAGAGGTGCCACACCCTTCAGGACATGGTTGGATTATGAGCTCTGATGGTGTACTTTCAATTGACTGGTGCACAGATCCTGCTCCACAGCAGCTTGTGGACATACTGTATGCACGAGCTGACTCAACAGGCAATCTGGAGTCAAGAGATGGTGATGATGATGATGATGATGATGATGGTCGTTGTGACAATGATGATGATGATGATGATGATTAGAGAAATCAGAATTATAATGCATTGTAAAAAGTACTGTTTGACTTGCTAATGTTTTTGTATGTATTCATGCCCTAAATACATTTGGTTATGTGGTTTTCCTAAAATGTATGTTATGCTATACATGTATATGCATGTGTTAATTGAACCTTACTTTTGCAACTAAAAGGGGCGGGGGTACTATTCAGAAGATAAAAGTCTAATAACAACTCAATCATCTATTATATTAATTAGGTTTTCTCAATACTTTCATGATTAGATTTAATAATGTAGATATTATTTGCTTGTTTATGTTTCAGCATTCACATATTCTCCCAAAAACTATTCCATGATGTTTTCATACAATATTTTTTCTTTATACATGCATGTGTGTTCCTATTTTGTATGGTACAGGTACATTTTATTGCATCGTAGGAGGTAGGGTAAACAATAAAGCTAATAACATTTTAAGCAGCTATCATATTGCCAGAAAATGATTCATATATAAAAAGAATAGCTTAGTCAATTTGTAAATGCCATGAGTAGGCAGTATCTCTTGTAAAGAAAAAAAAACTATAAAAAGTACTGGGATCGGAGATTGAAACCTCAGGAAACTACTGCTATTTAAGAGGATTATCTGGATAATTTTATCGTAAGAATTCATTATGCAGATGCTATTTGATTGCTTATGATTCAACATGTATTTATGTTCCAAAACAGTTATGTAATTGTGTAATTTTCATAACATGTACTATGTTTTTCATGAATGTGTATTACGGTCCTATATTTCGGAATTTAAGGGGTAGGGTATACTTGAAAGCCAATAAAATCCAAAGTACAATTTTTTAAATAAATTTGAGTTGTTAATACATGAGTAAAATGGTTTAGGTAAATTTTACATGCCATGATTGGGCAAAATGAGCCATAATTTCATATAAAAAAAGTTCACATAGAGAAAATAAAAAAACATAAAAATGACACAATTTTTTAGGTTTCCTCTGAATATTTTTTATTTGAGCTTTGAAATGTACATTATCTTGATTGTTTATCATATGTTATCCAAATACACATTAAATAAAAGTGGTCTGAACATTTTTTATGAAAAAATAAAAAAATGGTAGAGAAAAAATGAGTTCATGTAGTTTTTTGAGTCGCAAAGTGGTCAAATGACCACGAAACGCTCATGTGCTCATGGAATGTGGCAAACTTTTTTTTCTGGGTCCCCCTGACTACCTTCTATGAGAAAAACATAGCGGCATAAAATCCCTAGGGGGGGGGGGAGGTTCATGCCCGGTAGCCCTAGCACTAGTATTTTTCCAAACCCCAAGCCTGTTTCCAAAGGCTGTGAAAAATGCATAAAAGAATAATATGAGACTCATCAGTGTAATTTTCATGTATTTGTAGAGGTCTAAAGTGTCAGTCTTGTACGACGAAGACTTTGTCATATGTTGCTGAAATTATATGAAACCCATTTCTCTTAAAACAAATCAAATTAGATCTACTTAGGCCCCTCTCTTTATTCTCCTTCACAAATTGATACTAAAGGATCGTACGATGTTTTGTGATTGCCGTACACGTTATGCTTTGAAAGTTATTGCGTATGATGGTTTCGTTTTTAACAATGTATACGTGTTCACTCAGAATAACGGCTTTATTATAAGTCTATGCGTCAGGTAGAAGATCTTGTACGGCGATGCCGATCTAGTTACCGGTAGGCCTACTAAGTTTTGACTGTGTCATATACAGTAGACCTACAATGTCCATAGATTTAATGGTCTTTCGTCTTATTGTGGTGGAAGACTTCCACTGAAGATTGTTTCAAATACAAGCTTAAGCCAAACAGAGGTAAATCTCTTCTTAGTGCGTGGTGATTTCAAGTTGAGTGTGTTATCGACATGAATTTACTTGACTCTTCGTCTTAGGCTGATGCCAGTTAGTAAATCCCGTTGTGCAAGATAAATCATAATTTGTTTTCCCATCAAACTCACATCTGTATCATCATACACAAATAAATATATGCTTACAGGGCTCATGTTATAAGAAAAATCCAAATAAAAACCTAATGACCGTTCGGTGACCTCGGTTGCGTACTGGTGGAATACTTGCGACATTGTCATAGGTAAACTCGCTCGATGTGAGCAAGCCGACTTTTTAAAAAGGCAACTACGGTGCTGTGAAGGTGGAAGGAGAAGGTAGAGATAATAAGGGGGAAAGGGGTAATGGGAAGAATATGAGCACAGTCAATTTGGGTAAAGTGTTGTACCCGGTCGTTACGTGCTCTCACGCTTGTGTGAGGGAGAGAAATGAAAGAAAGTGTGTTTTAAGCTTCTAAGCAGACTCACTCTGTCCACTGTGCTGTTTGTGAGGCGTGTTCTTGAGAAGAAATATAAAGAAGCTTCCGTTGGGGTTTGAGATCAAGAGGCATGAATGTATATTGTATGACAAAGTCGAGCTAGTGACAAATTTTTGACGACTTATTAGGGGATGGTTTATAGTACTAAACATGATGTGTTGCATGCTTACTTAACTGTGCAGTGTGTTTCTTTAAAGTAAACGGATTTGTTGGGGTTTGTGAATAAGCATAGGAGGCATAAACATGTCTTTTACGACGAAGTTGATCTAATGACAAAGTTTAGACTTTGTCATATTTAGTCGTACAAACTGTGATTGGGGAATTATTAATGAAATCTGCCGTCTTATGGGAAAAAAAAGCGTAATTAGGTCAAATTGCGTTTTTATGCTCATGGGATAGCCCATTTCACGGCGCGTCTGTCTTTCTTGGTCTGGTAGCTCTACGAGCGAAATTAAGGGATCAGGAGCTTTCCTAAAATCTTTGTCGTGACCTTAATTTTTCGGATGGGGAAACTTTATGACAGAAAAACGCATGTTCAAAAACTTATGACAAAAAGACCTAAATGGCCCTTTACGTTATTTTGTCATAAGAGTTGATACCGCTTGCATCACGCGTTTCATTTTGTCGCTTAGTACTTTTGGCCACAGCAGTTGACCTTGACGTCAGCACGATCAAGTTTTTGTTCTTATTATTGTACATGTAGCCTACTGATGGGCACTCAGTCGTACATTTTATGAGAGCTTGTCAGTTAGCTTTAGGCCTTTTTGAAGACCTGCCGTTTTCACCATTTTCTACCAAGTCAATTCAAGTCTTTGTATCTTCAACGCCTCAACCCTCAGAACAGGTATGTTCATTCAGAATTACAAATCTTGAAGGCTGCAATGTTTACAAAGAAAGTTTTATTTGTAGTAAGGTCTAGTATGATACTTGTAGCCCATTGAAAATCCTTCAGTGGGATGACTTCTAAATAATGGACCTTTGTAAGCATGCGAGACTTATTTACGATTCTGTTTTGCCTTTTCAGTGCCTCGTTGAGATATGGAGGACGAGGGAAACACAACTGATGACAGCAGTCCAAATTCTTTAGATGTTGAGGTTCCAGTGGCTAAATTCAAGGCCCTGAGTAGTGCAATTGCCTTCAAAAGACATGAAAACAAAGCAGCAAACCAGCAGAACGAAACTACAGGAAAAGAAAAAGTGGATGAAAATGAATGCCCAAGCGAAACGGAGCCACTGTTGGAAGACAGTAAAAACGATTATGATTCATGCTCAAGTGAATATTTTGACAACAGCGACCTTGACCAGGACTATATTCCAAGAACACCGAAAAAGAAGGAGAAAGTGTTTGCACCCATACCGCACAGAAAAATAAAAGCGCCAGATGTCCCCCTCCCCCTCCCCCTCCTGGAGGAAAAAGAACGAAAACGAAACAAAAACAAAAATCTTGCTGCCTCACGCAAGAAACAATTACAGCAAATGCCGTCCACTTCAACGCAATCTCCACAAAATGATGCTCCCTTCCCAGATGAGCAAACTGCATGTAACATTTTAGGTGACATAATATTACGAAAAAGACGGAAATGCAGACATACAGAACAAATGCATGCAGATAAAGCCATCAAACAGGCCAAAAAGAAAACAAAAATTAAAAAACGATGCGATGGAAAGCGCAAGAAAAAGTACACAGAACATGTCAGTGAAGGGCAGAGGAAAAAGAATCAACGACCTCTACTGGACTGAAGACTAGGTTGAACGGAAAAAATTCCTTCAACGTCATGTTATTAAAGGAGAATGTACAACAAGGGTTTCCAAAGGCACAAAAGTAGTGAAAGCGCACACAGTCAAGTTTTCCTTTCATATTACCGAGGGAGGGTAGAGAAAAGTGTGCAAAAAGTTTCTTTTAACCACATTGGATTTTAAGGAGAACAACGATTCAGCCGTAAGAACGGCTATGGCATTTCAATCTGAAAATGAAGAACCTGCTACACCCACTGATCAACGAGGAAAACACACACCAAAACGCGAACTTGATCGTCAAATCATCATTGATCATACTGAACAATTTTGCCCTACAATTTCTCATTATCGGTGGGCTCATTCACCCCATCGCCGTTACCTACCTTCGGATCTCTGTCTTCGTGTTACGCACACCAACTTTCTAGAAACAAATGGACACACTGTTTCTTACAACACAATATTGCCAAATTTTCTGATCGAAGCTTGAAAATTTCATTCATCCGTCTGGGAAACGAAGAATGCGATGTCTGCGAAGAAAACAAAATGCAGTGCCAATGTGAACTTGAATACCAATATTTCAGCAAATGCATACACCACAAACGACGATACGTGAAAGCTCAGAAGATGTAGTGGCAGCTTGACGCCTCCAGTCCCGTGGTAGAGACTCAGCCCCGAGTAGCCGTGGACTTGCAAAAAGTCATACTTATTCCGAGGATGGATGACTTCAAAAGATCATTTTTTACAAGCAGACTGTATGTTTACAATGAAACCTTTTCCATTCTTGGATTGCAGTCAGGAAAAAAGAAAGATATGACAAAGATGAGCTTAAAGAACGACTTTTCAGAGGAAAAGTTTCAGAACTTCACTTGCTGGAAGAAAAAATTCACTGAGATCAAAGGAAATAGAAAGCAACAAAGATGCATCTCCCACAAGAAAAAGATACAGTATGCAACAACTAGTACCCCTCATGCCACACAACCGCAGAAGATTCTGGATTGAATTAACAGAGAATGAAGAATGTAAAGACTTGACACAAGAGGTTGCTGATGTTGTTTCAAAAGGAATGTTTATAATTAATTCTAGGTAGCGGTAGTTCCATTTCTTGTTGACTGTGATGTTGTAAGTAACACGACACAATCAGATGCCTTGAATTTTAGTTGCATCACAATTTGCCCCATGGTTAATTGGCTTTGGTAATAAGATTTTTGCTTTGCCTACTGAAGAATGACTTGCGTCTGTCTCCTCAATATGCATATTCCTTCTT
>JAOXNP010016696.1:0-11153 GCA_028571245.1 Chromodoris orientalis
TCTCTCTCTCTCTCTCTCTCTCTCTCTCTCTCTCTCTCTCTCTCTCTCTCTCGCTCTCTCTCTCTCTCTTTCTCTCTATCTCTCTTTCTCTCTCTCACTCTTTTTTTCTCTCTCTCTCTCTATCTCTTTCTCTTCCTTGCACACACATATACACACACTCACTCACACACACACACGTTCACCATCCACCATCCGTTTGTTTCTCCCCCACCTCACTAGGCCCTAGTCTTCGCTTCATTGCTCCTTTATTTCCGTCATCTATCTCAATACCCCCCCCCCCCCATACACACACACACACACACACGCATCTTTCTCCTCCTTTTACTAAGTTTTAGCCATCACTCTAATTTCTCTTCAGCTGCTTTGTCACACATCAAAACTCCAGTGGAAACTACCCCCTTTGGTGCACAATAATGCCTAAAACAACAGAACACAACTTTCATGGCCATTAACAGGGCAAGTTATCAAAAAATGCGTGGTAGTCAATTGGCAAAACAGCTTTCAGGCTCTGTAAATCGTTATATTTAGTGGTCTTGATTTTCAATCGGCCTACGTAAAGTTGTGAGGGCTCTTGAATGACTAGTGTCGACTCATTTCTTTTCATAGGAATGGGGAGCCACTCAGTGTTGGCTTGAAAGTCCAGTTTATAAAGAATTTCGCCAGTTGGCCTGTACTGCATCTGACGAATATCAGTAACATTTGCCTCTCCTGTACGTTGACCTGGTCGCACAGATGTTAAACTGGACACACCACTGAAGTCTTTGAAAAATTGAAAACCCAAGTACGTCGCTGCGTACGGTTTCGGATGTTGTCTCGCCTCTCGGATATATCGAACGTAGTCTGAAGGACAATAAATCGGTTTGTTTTTCAACTTTCTCTCGATGACGCTATGAACAGAGTCAACTGGCATCTGCGTATGACCCTTTTCTAACACTTTCTGTGTGACTGTCTTGTTGTATTTTTGGGAAAAATATGACAATGCCTTGGCCATAATTTTGTTCCTGTTCTGGTAGGTGCATCCATCAGAAAAAATCACACAGCTGTCGAACTCATCTTTGCGTTCCTCAAGGTAATCCACGACACATGAAGCGAATTCGTTAGCACTGAGTCCACCTTCTGTTTCATGCCACACGTAACACATGGTGTCCTTCTTCACATTGTCAAAAAGAGTGAAGTTATGCACACATAACTTTGTCTTATAATACAGCGCCGATGCATTGAGCTTTGGGCACTGTAGAACTGCCTGCAGGTCCATTGTGATCACCAGCTGTCGATCGGAGGTTTTTGCAATATCAGTGTCCTCCTGCATTGCAGCCCTTGCTCGAAGCTCTTTCTCTCTGTGTGCAGTGAATGATTGTTCACCAATAAGTCCGTTTTCGTACGAAATGCAATAATCGCATCGGTCGTTTCGAGGCTTAAAAATGTCTATGTTCTGCCTCCTGACCTCCTCCATGAATACCGTGCGTCCAACATGCTGGCATCCTTTCGATTTGCAGAATGCTAAATACTCTTTGTAGAACTCTGCAAAGTTTTGGAAAACAGGTTCCAAATAATTTTTCTTAGACTGCTTTCTACGATAGTGAGAAGGAAGCTTGGGAATGGAGTTGATAAATTCTGCCAGCGATTGTCGACGCACGTTTACTTGAGATTGCTCTGAAGAGGAAACTGTTTCAGTAGGAACTTCAGAAAACCGTGGTGTGACTTTTGTTAAAGCCATCCTAACCCATGTTTCCTTGAGACCTGTTGTGTTGAGAAACATTTGCTTGCAAACACGAAAGCGCTGTCCTGAAACATTGAGGTGGTGGAAAAAAGTGTACTGCCTGGTTTCAGAAAGGGATTTTCTCTCTACCGGTGTCATAACATCAATGACAGTGCGCACAAAAACCTTTTTCTCAGACCATGTCATCTGCCATACATCGTTAAAGATATCTTCCCTCTGCACATCAGTAATTTTGTGGCATTTATTCTTTTTGACAGATTTGCACGTACAGCGAGCTCCCAGCGATTTTCTTTCTTTTGTTATTTGGATATATTTGCCTGTCTCTTTGTTCAAAGTTCTTCCGACATACTGCTCTCCACTTTCTCTCTTTTTGATGTTTTTTGTTTGTTTCCAGTTCTCCCGTCCCTTTCTTTTCCTTTTTAAAGAAGTGTCCGTTTCAGTGAGTTCTTGAGATAAGGCTGGTGGAGGCGAAGCTGGCTGAGGGGATGAGAGTGGTGGAGGTGAGCTTAGTGGAGACGAGGCTTGTGGAAACAAGGCTGGTGGAATAGGCGAGGCTTGTGAATACGAGGTTGGTGGAATTGATGAGGCTTGTAGAGACGATGCTAATAGATTGGGCGAGGCTTGTGGAGACGAGGTTGATGGAATTGACATTGGCAAAGCTTGAGGGGACGAAGGTGGGTGAATTGGCGATGCTTGTAGAAACAGAGGTGGTGGAATTGGCAAGCCTTGTGGAAACGAGACTGGGGGAGTTGACGAGGCTTGTGGATATGAGGCTGCTGGAAATGACTTTGGCAATGTTTGTTGAGACAAAGGTGGGTGAACTGGCGACGCTTGTGGAAACAGGGCTGGTTTAATTGGCAAGCCCTGTGAACACGAGGCTGGGGGAATTGACGAGGCTCGTGGAGACGAAGAGGGGTGAATTGGCGACGCTTGTAGAAACAGGGGTGGTGGAATTGGCAAGCCTTGTGGAAACGAGACTGGGGGAGTTGACGAGGCTTGTGGGTATGAGACTGGTTGAATGGGTATTGGCAAGGTTAGTGGAGACAAAGGTGGTTGAATTGGAGACGGATGTGGAATAAGGGCTGGTTTGATTGGCAAGCCCTGTGGACACGAGGCTGGGGGAATCGGCGAGGCTCGTGGAGACGAAGGTGGGTGAATTGGCGAAGCTTGTAGAGACAGGGGTGGTGGAATCGGCACGCCTTGTGGAAACGAGACTGGGGGAGTTGACGAGGCTTGTGGATATGAGGCTGGTGGAATTGGCATTGGTAAGGCCTGTGGAGCCGAAAGTGGGTGAATTGGAGACGATTGTGGAAACGGGGATGGTTGAATTGGCAGGCCATGTGGAACTGAGGCTTGAGGAATTGGCAAGGCCTGTTGATTCGAAGCTGGTCGAAGTGAACCTGATGAAGACGAGACTGATGGGATCAAAGATGCTTGTGGGTACAAAGCTGGCGAAGAACAAGGTTGTGTTGTCGAAGTTTGAGGGTACACTTGAAATATTGATGGCCCATTGTATTCGACTGCTAGATTTTGCGACAAGGTCGTTGCGAAATGGTTCGGCGCTTGAGCAGGTAATGAAATAGGTAATAGCTGTGTGATCTGGGCATCACGTGTTCCAGGTATTGTAGGAACCAAATCTGAACAGTCTCCAAAGGATGCATCAGCCCCAGGAACAGAAATGTCTGATGCTATTGAGACATCAAGGCTATCACGGAGTGATCGTTGTAGATGGTTTGCCAAAAGCTCTGCTGTTGGAGGGTGATTCCGTTTGAGACTCAGCTCTAAGATCTTCATCGCTCGGCTGTTTTTGTTCATTTTGCCCTGAAAATATACCGGTAACGTATTTTGAATAATCATTCACGCCATTTTTCACACGATAAACAATGATGCATTTAGTACTAGTAAACGGAATGAACTAGAATATTACTTTCATTTATGGAATTACACCTATCACCATACTTTAACATGCGTTGCTATGGCGCTTTAAATTCCTATGAAACACATCATTTCCGAATTTACATATTATGCAAACTCAGCTATCTAAATCTGGTATAAGACAACAAAAGTCATACAAAAATATATGAGGTGATTATACAAAATATCATGAGGTGATTACTGACAGCCAGTTGCCGATTGGAAATAGTAAAAGTGATAGCAGTTACCAACAGAAGGTATCTATATCTAAATCTAGACCTAAATTTCATAACTTTTGATCATTAGGTAATTCTTTATTTTTGTTTTGTTTTTTTGTGTTTCATAAATTTGTATACACATTTAGACTAGATCATAGGGTGGGAATGACAAAAACAGAGTAGATCTATTCACAAATCGATGGCCAATAACTACAGCCAAAACATTTACCTTCTTGCGCAACCTTTCACAGGCTAGCCTCAGCTTGATAACTTACTGAGTTAAAACAAACTGAATTAGGTCTAGATCTAGGTCTAGATCTAGATCTAGATCAAGATTTAGATTTAGATTTTTATTGTCATCAATCTGAGAAGTAGATGTAAGTTTAGATCTAGTTCTAGATTCAGATCTAAATCTAACTTATTGACTATGATGGATCTGATAACACACATAGATTTAGATATAGACGTTGAGCTGTTTTAGAACTAGATCTAGGCCATGATCTAGATCTAGATCTAGATCTAGACTCTGCCGGATCCTTTTCGTGAGAGAATTTTCTTAAATTACATTTGAGATTTGACTGTATGTCTACAATTGTTGTATGGTAATAATAACAATAAACAAAATATCAATTTAATACTATGTTGAGCTATTTATGAACTAGATCTACATATAGATCTAGATCTGCATGTAGACCTAGGAGATCTAGCATCTAGGCCATTATCTAGATCTAGATTCTGGATGATCGCTTTCGTTGGGGATTTCTCATTGATAAATGATTGAGATTGGACTGGAAATCTACAATAATTCTTGCTTGATAGTAATAATAATAATAATAATAATAATAATAATAATAATAATAATAAAAGTAATAAAACAATAAACATGACAGTGCTGCTGTTTTACTTACCGTGGATTTTGAAATCAGTTTCTTTTCAAAACGGAGATTCGCTGTTGTAAGTGTTTTGATCTGTTGTTTCAGTCACTGTCGTAGCGCAGAGTTAAGTGGATTGCTTGCATCATCCGACAAAAATCAACACGCGGGAAAGATGCGCGGAATGCTTTTACGTCATATCTCGAATTTTATTGGTCACTTTTATATATTAAATATATCAAACGGTGCGTCAGGGTTCAAGGAATATTCTCATGAAATTTCATCATTTTAGAAAAATTCAGACTTAAGTGGTTTGCTTGCGACACCGACGATATATGATCCAGATGGAAAATGACTTGAGCATTACCATGTCCTTGTGAAGCATCATATAACATGTGTTGATCTGAAACCTTGCACTTAAAATTTTGCTTTCATGAGTTGATGAGTTGGCCTGTTTAAAAAAAAAAAAAATGTTTGAATTCATAGTAGGGCCCCTGATGTCATCTGTTGTTCATTCTCTAGTTGGCAATGCCACTTTCAGAAATGAGCAATAAAGAATGTGATGAATGGATACTATGTACCTGTATGGTATCTGAATAGATTACATCATAGAAACATTGTTGGCATTTTGCAGTGGTGTGTGTAACTTCCTTGGCACTGTGGTCATAATGCTATTTAAATGCTAAAATTATCTTTAAAAGATGGTGGTCTTAAAAAACTTTTTCTAGGAATATTATCATGATGACTGCAAGAAGCTTGCATGCTTTCCCCTGTCTCCTCCCCATTTTTGCTAATTTCAGGTTTTGCCCCCATTATAATCATAGTTATCTTTTAGAATATTGTTTTTGGTTGTTGTCATGTCAGTTTTAGAGATAAAATCTGTCTTGTTCTTTTTGTGTGCTAACCAAAGGTTTATCGGTGTATCTCTTAAATTTTTATTAGCAGTTGTAAAAAGTTCTTAGTCCATTCACACTGTTGCTGTATTTTTCAATTTGAAAAACTTGTGAAAGTCTATTATGAGCCTACAATAGAAATACAAACTATTAAATCATATTTGGTCTTCTGGTGACATTTCAGCTTATTGACAATGATACAAATTTCTTTCCTTTAAGCTATGAATTGTATGAGTATGAACAAGCTTGACATTGGCTTATATTATGCCTTTTAAGAAAAAATTATTTTGCATATACTTCAATGCTGCTATCCTGTAGGTTATGAAAAATTAAGGATGGGATTATATTTATACCGGGTAACAAGCATATGTGATTTACTGTTTAGGATGTGATTATGCTGATTTTTTGTTGTTGTTTGTTTAAAAGCAGGTATGTTTTAGATTTAACATAGAAATTTTCGTTTTTTAAATTCTACTGTTTTGTGGCATGCTTGTAATTTCTATTATTTCCCACACAGGCTTGAAGTGCTTCAGATAATGTTTGTAATCATTGGTGTTGTAATGGGTGTGATTGCATTAATTCTGCTTCTATTTGGATTTCTTGCGACTGGTGCCACAAGAAGTAACATTTATTCAGGTGCTAAGTGCATCATGGGAGGAAGAGTCACTTCTGCATTTGTGAGTTTCTACTGCGTAATGCAATTGATGATAAAATGCATGTATTGAATCCCAAAAAATTACATGTACCATTGCTGCAGCGCAAGGAAGTAAAATTATGTACTTATTAAATACTCAATAGATGTTTAAGAAAGAATAACAGACTGCTCTGATTAGAGCCTGTCTATGAAAGTATGTTGTGCCAATCCTGTCAGAGAGAATCTCAGTCCAAAAGGGCCTATATTACATATTTTCACATTGACACCTCCACTGTATGCTCCCAAGAGAGTTCAGAGGTACTGGAATGGGATGGCCTGTTGGGGGATAATGATATACAAACTGCAAATCCATCTTTATCTTAATCTTTATGACCTGAATCAATTTGTGAATTAAAAGGTTGAAATCCAAGTTTTTCTACAAACTGTTGAACATTATCAAGATTCTTTGCTTCTCTTGTAAATGCATGAGTTGGTTATTTGCAATATTAATATTATCCTTTATGGAAATGATTTTTCCAAATCCTTATATGAACGTTTAGGATGTTTTGATTTTTTAAATGAAACATGAATAAGTCCACTATAGTTCTCATACATAAGACATTTGTTATCATGATTAGTCATTTTTCTTAACGAAACATGTGAATGTAGTCCTGGATCTATGTGATTTCTCCACAACTGAGAATTTATGTATGTTTAATTCATTTTTATTTTTTATTTTTTTCACTTCTGTCAGTTCATTGTCCTTGCATATATTCTTACTCTGGGATGGTTAGCTGTAATGGCTATAGCAATGGTACCTGTGCTCATATATGCTTCAATGACAGCCATCTGTGATGAAGAAATCTATGATCACACTGCCGAAGAGCTGAAAGGCTACTGCTTTAACATAACAAGATTTGGTAAGTTTTTATCCCTTTGAATATTTGGCGTTTCATCCTGTCTTTGAATATTAATATTATTCTTTTTTAGTTTGCATTTTCAAGGCATTAGTGATTCATACTTGTTGTGGCCAATTTGATACTAAATGTCTGAGAAAGTAATAGTGAGAGTGATATTTAAAAAGAAGGACATCTACATTAAGTCCATATCCACTCCGTAACTATGTTCACAGCAATTTACAATTACCCTTAAATCCCGTGGCCGACAGCAACAGAGAACTGTTGAACAAGACTTGCATCCTGCATGGCGCAAATACTTTTTTTTCTAATAAGGAAATGTTGTCTTAACTGCCATGTATTCATTCACACCTGAGTTGAGTGAGGTAAACAATAAAGCTTACCTAAAGACGCATCGTCAGTGACTTGTGGTAATGGACCATATAATGCACACAGGATACAAACCCACACTGTCATTTTTTAAAATCGTGATGGTGGCTCTTCTTGTGGCCACTGATGCCTCACTTGTTGGATAAGAATCCAGCCTGTTGCAGGCTTACCTCCCAGACAATTTGATACCCCCTGGCATTCCAGGGCAATTAGAGGTTACCAGGGATCTTATCAGTAATATCTCAATCTGACGTCCTACTCCTGACCACTCTGTCACCACTGCCAACCCTAACTAGATTAAATGAGGTATTACATATTATTTAAAATCATCATCCTAACCCTATTCCACGACTGCTTTTTCCATTTTAATTGACTAAAACTACCATGGGGCCTCCATGACCCAGACTGTTATATATATCAGAGAAAGAGAGAGTGGGATTTTCCCATCTTAATTGACTAATGTGGGGCTTACATGACCATGACATTTCTTTTCCCATCTTAATTCATATAGGAAGTCTAGGTCATGTAGGCTCCACGATCGCAAAATAGGGAGTGGAAAACAAACCAAAAAAAAACAAAAACTATGAAAGTCTGGGTCATGGTGGCCCCATTTTCGCTAATTAAGTATAACCAAATTCAATGACCAGTGGTCAGTTTCATTATGTCTTTTTTGACCAAATGAAGGTGCATTTTATACGGTCATTAGGTTTTTGAGGAAAAGACCAAATTTCAGTGTTCTAAGCCTCCTGGTTGCTGAGATATTAAGAAAAATCTAACGCTTTGGGTCTGTGGGACCCACGGTTGTGGAATAGGGTTAATGAACTCTTTTATTGATACAAGACATGAAACTTACTTCTGTATTGATTTGAATGTTTCTTTGTCATAATCTTAGTGTAGTTTTTAACGACTTTTTTTATTACTATGATTGCTCTGATTGGTGGCATAAGCTAGTAGTTTTTATGCATGCTTTTAATGCATTTGCTGTTATTATCAAATGTATATTTAATTATGTTTTGTTTAGTCTTTTTTTGTCCTTCTTTTTTTCCTGTGTTACTTTTCTACTAAACTGACACTGGATTTCCTCTTGAGAATCAATTAAAAAAAAAAAAGGCCTACATTTATAAATTTGGGAATTACCTTGTTGTTCAGCATTACAGGTGATCATTACACAATGCTTATCTCATAGACATTGCCGCTCTTAAGGGGAGGTGTGGGTTCTGGAGTGAAAATAGTCCCTTTTGTTGGCATTAATTTGACTCATATACATATGTATTTGATATGATTTGGTGGGTTGAAATATGTTGTTTTTTGTCTGGCGCTTCCAGTGTCATGGAAACAGTTGCCATCTTGGATTTTCCAACAAAATTTTCAGCAAATTCAATAATGATAGGCATCTACATTTTTCGACACCACCAAATTTTTTTCAAACTTTGTACACACATTTTTTTATTCAGTACCTAAAAATGATCAGATGATTTTGTGGTTTTACGTATAAATTTCATTATTATGAATATATGAATGTAGTGTATGGAATACAAAAATGGACAAAAATTAGAGAGACAAAAAAGAAATTAGAATACTATAATTCATTTCTCAAAAAACACCTGATCATCTTTTTGTTTTCATCCAGCCATCATCCATGCTAAATTTCATGATGATACGTCAAGAAATATAAAAGGAGATCGCAATTAATGAACAAAAAATGACATTTTGAGAAAGAAAAAAACGCAATTAAAAAGAAAAGTACATTAAAAGAGCTCAGAAACACCATAAGAATCTAACAAGACACATCAAAACTGTGACGTATTGAGGACAGGCGCCTGTATAGCTTGGTCAGCTTTCTCACTTATTGTTAGGATGGACTGGTACAAAGTGTAATCAGTCTCTGCCTCTCTCACCCTCGTTCTCTCGTAGTGGTTGGGCTTTGTATGCGAAAAGCAAAAGAATAGACAAAATGAACGGTACTAAACACAATACGCTTTGTATTACTAGTGAGACCATGGTGAGCAGTTATTCACAGCCAAATGTTTTGTTGTTTTTTTCCAAACTTATTGAGCACCACTAGGTATCCCCAAGCTAAAAAATTCATAGAGAATAGTCTGTGCCACCAATCAACATAGGGATACCTGAATCTTGAAGGGGAATAATTATTCTTATCAAAACCATTAAAATCCAGAAATTGAGTTTTTGGCCAAAAATTGACTCCCAGAACCTGCCCCTCCCCTTAAGGAGGCAGACAAATTTCTCAACCTTTTTTTTTTCCCATTTAATTTTTTTTTTTCATTCAGTATATTTATGCATGCATGTAATCAGCATATTGAAAAATGAGTTTTTCTGTTGTTATTTGGTTACCATGGCAACGGCCCCAAAAAGACAGTAGGCCAAATCACTTCAAACACCACATACAAATTGTTCCAGTCAATGACTATAAAGTTGCAGAAAGAGATTTGACCTTTTCCCGTTATTTATGATGTAATGACTTTTTGGGGTGGCATATTAAATGTAAACCTATATGAACTATGCAATAAAAAAAATTATGTATACAATCCCATTAGTTTTCTTTGAACAGTAAATGGCTATGTACATCCAAAATTTGATTGAAAAATGTTTACAAATAAGGCAGAATAGCCCAAAAATAAGTTTTAAAAATAAGATATTGAGAAAAGCATGATTGACATTTCATAACAAAAAAGACACGTACAAAATCATGCCTTTCTCTCACAAAATGTCACTTTCGAAACTTCACTCTGTTGCCCTCATGATTTTAACGAGACTTTCTGCTTCTGACACAAATGATAATATGTCACTGTCATAGCTATCAGTTTGAAATTCTATTACATATAATATAATTATTTGAATGGTAAAGTGACAATCCTAAGTTTGAATCTATTTCGCCTTGCAGCTTGCTGGAGACTGGAAGAATCTAAGACGGGCATTCCGGAAGCTTGACGTGACGGGTGATGGCTATCTCTCCCTCCCCGAATTCCGCTCTGTTCTTAAACTAGCCAATGTCGTCCTGGACGAAGATGAAGTGTACCACGTGATGACAGAGTTCGACCGTGATCTGACTGGCAAAATCAGCTACGAGAAATTCATTGATGAGACATTCAAACCGGAAACTCGGCAAAGCTTACGATCAAGCCGGAAGTAAACTTGTGATAAATAGTTTTATTTGGATGGCATTTCATAAAAGCTTATTATGGATAATTGTATATTTAAATTATCAAACGTTACTTTTGCATCAGCAAAGAGTTGAAATGAATGGGTTTTGTTTTGTTTTGTTTGTTGCTTTTTAAAAAAAAATTATTTGAAATCTCAGATGCTGCCAATGAATGTAATGGAAGGTCGTTTATATCCTGGTCATTTTTCTCGGCTTAAAAGGCAGAGAGAGAGAATGAAATTACATGCTATAAAATCTGTTACCTAAAACATCTCAAGAAATTATTTGTAAAATGCATCTTACTATGTGTTTCTAATGATTACACAATGACATGAATACGAAAACTTAGAGTTCTTATTTGAACAATGTTCGAGATGATCCCCTTTATAATCATTTTAATGGCCTAGCAAAAAGAGATAAATACCAACCCCCCCCCCCCCCCCCCCCCCCCCCGTT
>JAOXNP010017807.1:0-11137 GCA_028571245.1 Chromodoris orientalis
GAAATAGGTTTAGAGAGTATAGATGTAGCAGAAATAGGTTGAGAGAGTATAGATGTAGCAGAAATAGGTTTAGACAGCATAGATGTTCAGATCAAGCATACCTTCTAAAGTATGGTATCCCACTGAACTTGGATCAATTTCCATTATCAGTGTATCCCACCTGCGTCTAGGAAGAATCAAATGTAAAAACATAAGAAAAGTTTTATTACATTTATTTATTTTGCGCTGAGAAATTGTGATGCCTGGTCTGAAAATAGCATATTATAAAGAAATCCTTCATGTTTTAAGTAAAAGGAGAAAACGACATGAACATGACGTACAAGACTATGGTAAATTTGATGATGAAAAGACAAAGGCCTATAATAGTCACGTCAACTTTTCTAACGATGTCACCGACGAGGGTTACAACACTCATGATGATTGCAAGGACCTGGTGTTTTCTGTACAGACGAGAATGACAAAGACCTTCCTATTCCACTTCACTTTACGTACGGCACATGCTTCCCTCACTGTTATGTCCAGTAGCTGCCTTTAAAAAAAAAAAAAAGAAAAAGAATTTCAAAACACTGAGATGTGTTGGGGATGGTGTTTTCGGGTGGCAATTCCTGTTTTCCGCTCAACCGTCAAACGTAAGATATGTAGAAAACAAATCTGGCTAATTTAACCTGCCTCCGTGAGGAATGTAAGGTGGGGGGAGGAGGACTTAGTAAAGGTTTTCAAGTTAGCTTTATAATATGAATTAAACAACTCTGTAAAGGAAACAAGTCTCCATTAACAACTGAAGGGAAAAAGAAATGATAAAACAATGGTGAAAGAAACAAACTACATCTGTTTTCAAATTGTTCCCATGGATCAAAATTAATGCAGGCAGTCTTTTATTGTCTTTGTCTTTTTTTTCTTTCTTTTTTTTTTCTTTTTTTTCGTCTTTTTTTTCTTTTATTATTATTATTTGAGGGGCGGGGTGCAGAAGATATGTGTATATGCAATTGAGTAGAGCCAACAGCATGACTTGTGTCACTTCTTTTCTTAGCCGCTAAGAAATTTCCTTACCTTAACCTTAACCTTAATCCTCTTTGTGCCAGTAGGCACTTAAGGCACGGACATGCTCCTCCCACTGTTGTCGGTCTCTGGCTGCGACTCTAGCTCTCTCCCAGGAAGGCCGCCCTTCTTCATCTCTTTCTTTCTCAACCATCCTGCGCCATGTTGTTTTTGGCCGTCCTCTTCTTCTTTTACCTTCTGGTGTCCATCTTAGAGCCACAGCACAGTCACTATTCGGATGTTGTCTTTGACGGCTACCTTATAAAAATTTTCCTTAATGCACTAACTGGGACCAGAGACCGGACTATCAATCAACAAGTGACTGTTAGAGGTGCATGTATTTAAAAAAAAAAAAAAAAAAAGCAAAAATCTAAATATTATGATGTATTTTTTCCCCAATGAACAAGGGAAGAAATTTTTAATTAACAAGTTTGGGTGTCATGTGTCAAGCCCAAAACAGGGTAAAGGTGTTATTATAATTGGTCAGAATGTAATGAGATGGTGGCGGTTTATGAATGAGCATCTCTATCAATTGTACACAGCAGATGAGATCAGTCCAAGTCAAAAGAGTTGCATACATGTACATATTATCACCAGGCCTCATCCCTACAAACCCTGCATTTTCACATATCTTCTTCAAACAATAACATAATAATATATTAACACCAGGTTGGATTTGTAACTATTATGTTTATCATAATTGGATTATTCTGAATATTTCCATTATTAAAATTCACAATTAAGTCAATAAGATGGAAATGACACGTAGCTTGTGTCATATATTAATTATATATATATATAGGCCAATATTGTAATATTTGTGTCAAGGAACACATAGGGTAATGAGGATAACCAGGGTAATGTACATTTAAAATAAGCAATCTTATGGCAAATCCATTCTGTTTTGAACTAAAAGACATCATGAGTGGTATTGTTCATATGTAGGTTAAAACAAAACCCCATGTAAAACTGAAAGAGGCTGAAGAAGTTTTAATGGCATGGTGACCCATGAGGGGGTGCCTATTTCTAGTTTCTGGTGGTATTATGATGAATCGAATGATAGATATTTATAACCCCTTCCCCTAGACACGATGAGATTTCACACTCTTCACCCTCTGGATTATAAGCTCCATCAGGCCAAGATGACTTTATTCAATTGCATACAGGAAAACTGTTGTAATGTGATTATTCAAAAGAAAAAAATTTAAGTGAGAAAAAAACAAACTGTACTTCTTCAGAAAATGAACACAATTGTTTAAAAACTTTGCTATAGAGTTCTTTTGATAAAACTGTGCATTTGATTCAGCCTAGTTAATTACTATAAATACCTAAAGATGGTTGTTCCAAAAATTTTAAGTAGTGACAGTTTTCCTGTATGCCGTCCATATGACAGACAAGAACTTTTTCTTCACATTTTCTTCTCCGTCTAAACGGATAAAAAGACATAAACCAGCAAAGTATTGAAATCTTTAGCAGTGCTACTAAATAGCGCTTTTTTTTTTTTTTAGCAAAATAAAATGGTTAGTCAAACTTGAAGGATTTCATTTGCTTGTGTAACATTCATGCATAAGAAACTGTTTTTAAAATTTTTAAAGACAATTATTGTCTCTATGATTAAAGCAAATAGGATGATTAAACTACGATGGACACGTACAACTACACAAAATCATACTTAATTCTGCTGCATATTTGCGCTTTTATTGTTCTGGCTGTGACAAAGTTTATTGATGATGGATGATGCAACACGCATGGCTATGACAACGTCATGGTTTAACTCACTCACTACATCACCGCACATGTGTCAGTTGAATTTAATAAACCGTTCACTCTCATGACTGCATCCGTGTCGGTCAACACTTCTCATAGAAAAAATACATATTTGGATCTGGTATTTTTCTTTCTCTTTCCCTTTTTAAATAATTCATATTGTAGCGGTAGTTTCCCTTGGGCCAGATAGGCCAATGGGACATTGTCTCATATGTGGCCGATCAATGGTTCTCACTATTTCCTAGTACAATGCACAAGGTCGGCACCAAAGCATATGGAGGGAAATATTTTTAGTGTCATTGACCTGTTTTCGGGCCCTGGGTTGTTTCTATGAGTATTTTTTGTATGTAAATGCTATGAAGAAATACTAATTAACCCTAGAAGTGACACAAGGCCGATTAAATCGGCCCGAGTCCGCCGCTGTGGTGACACGGCCGATTAGATCGGCCCAATTTCAAAGGGCTCAAAAGGCCTCAGAACCACCTGTAACATTGAACATCGCTTGAGACACTTCAGTTGGGTAAATGAATTTCCATTTCCGGTACCAGTTGGGCGTGTTCATGGTAACATCCGGTCTAAATCGAAACCGAAACTAGCGTGTTTATATTTGTGACCTCGCACAATCATTTACCATGGCCGATCACAATCCAGGCCCATCGCGTCGTCTTTCGACCGATCGAAACATATTTAGTTGTTTTGACGATGATAGTGGTGACGAGGATTTTAATTTGCCTGATATTGACCAGGAAATTGACTCATCTGATGATGAATCGTCGGATTCAGATGGGGAGGAAGAAACAACTGATGACCGAGGTTGGACCGAAATCCAAATGCCTGAACCTGACGTTGACAATGATATCGGCGTTATTCTACGCCATTCAAGTGAAGTTACAAACATACCTGGTCATGTTGAAGAACCAGTTGACTATTTTTATCTGTTTTTTGACACTGAAATTCTGGATGGAATTGTTCGAGAAACAAATAGATATGCTGCCGATATTTTGACTTCAGCTGAAGGAATCGAATGGTTGACATTACACCCAAAATCCAGACTAAGCCGTTGGCCTGAAGATGGTATTACTACTGTTCAACTGAAGGCTTACCTGGGTTTGACCATAAATATGGGGGTGATAGGGAAAAAAAAGAAACTTGTGCACTATTGGACCAAAACAGAGTCGCAAGAAACGCCATATTTCGGAAAAGTGATGCCGTTTTGGGAATACTGCTTGATAAACAGGATGCTTCACCTTGCAGACAATCATTTAGAAGTACCTAGAGGTCAACCTGGTTATGACCCATGGTCAAAAGTAAGGCCTATTCTTGACAGAATAAATCTTATTTCAAAAAAATATTATGTGCCCTCAAGATATGTCTCAATTGATGAAAGCCTCGTTGGCATGAAAAACAGAGTGATTTTTATCCAATACTTACCAAATAAAAGACATTCACGTTTTGGAATAAAAAAGTTTGAGCTTTGTGACAGCAATGGATATGTGATTCATGTGAAATTATATGCTGGTAAGGATTTGGATATTTCTATGGAGGATGGACAGGCGATTGGTGTGGTGAAATATCTGTTGCAAGAGTCGCGTCTTCTTCAAAGGGGATTCCATCTCTTTACAGATAATTTCTATACAAAACCGGACTTAGCTGACTTTCTTGTGGATAATGGCACTCACCTGACTGGTACTGTAAGAAAGAATTCTAAAAATCTTCCTGCAAACATTTCACAGCTCAAATTATCAGTGAAAGAGGCAAAAGCTTATCGCAAAGGGAAAAAACTGGTCATGGCCTTCCGTGAGAAAAAATCGCAGCGAAACCCAGTTCTTGTTCTGTCCACAGCTCACTCTGCCAAGATGATCACAAAAACTATTCGTGGAAAGGAGCAGACCAAACCAGAGCCTGTCATGGACTACAATAAATATATGGGGGGTGTCGACATGTCAGACAAAAAAATTTACCACTTCGCCGCTGAAAGGTCAACTCGTCGTTACTGGAAGAAGATTTTCTTCAACTTTGTTGACATGTCCCTTCTCAACTCATACATTCTATACATAACACACAACCAGGCAACAAAAAAGATGGAAAGGAGACAATTCATAATATCTGTTCTTGAAAGTCTATGTTCAGAGAAGCGACTGGAGAGGGATCCCCTTTTCGTTCCAACGAGCAGTCCATCTTCTCGTCCACCCACGCCATCGACCCCGCGCCCTAGGCCGACACAAACTCCGCGTCCAACTTCAACCACCCCACCACCCCTCACCCAATTTCACAGGCTGACACTTCTTCCTGGAAAGAAAGAAATGGACTGTTATGTCTGCTCTGATAGAAGCCAACCCAAGGGGAGGAAAAGATCCAGACATTGGTGCGCGCGATGCTCTGTCGGCTGCCATGAAAGATGCGAGGAGCGCCTAAATCACTGTGATGGCCTCAAAAAACGCAAAAAAAACTAAAAATCAACTCAGGAAGACACCAAACATTCTTCTTTCAGTTATTTTCATTTCATTTTTATTCATATGATTCATCAAAAGTTAGTTATTTGAGTTATAGGCAATAAACAAGCCTCAAGGTATTTCAGCTTTTGATTTTTTTCAATTTCATGTTTCGGACACAGTGCATTGTTTTTTGAATTGCAAAATAATTTGAAGAGTAAGACCCATAAAACTATACATTTTCTTGAAGGAAATTGGATGCTCTACATGTCTTCCATTCAGATTTTGGAAATATCTCATCAAATAAAGGAGATAATCTTGTCAGAATATGATTTTTTACAACTGAAAAATTAGGTGACCTTGACCTCATAACGGCTTGACCTTCCCAAGGTCATCAGATCATACTGAAAGTATGCCCATCATAAAGTATATCCAATTACCTTTCAGAAAATGTATACATATATTGGTCTCACTCTTCATACAACTTCACAATAACACATTATATATGAACTGTGCAAAATGCTTGAAAACCCTGTGTCACCACAGGACTTACTATGTGTCACTTCTAGGGTTAAGTTCAATCTTTTCACTCTGCTTTCCTTAAGTTGTTTTTACAGTGGTATAAAAATTGTGGTGGATGTAAATCTTTTTTAAAACACCACAAAGCATTTGGTAGGAGTGGTTTGGCAAGGTCAAAACTAGATGGTAGTGAGTGAGTTAATAATATATTATATATGAATGAGATACATGAAATGAATGAGCAACATACATGGCTAGGACAAGGTTAAAGGTTAACAAAGATGGATGAATGAGCAAGACATTATAAGGCTAGGGCAAGGCTAAAGTTACAGGCTGCCTGAGGTGAGAGGTTGTCAAAGATCTTGCTCGGCTACACTTTGCTGCAAATATTCCTGATACAGGGCTTGCTGTGAACAAAAGAAAATAAATTTTTTTTTTTTTTTTTAATTAACTGGTTGTGAAAAGAGTTTCCTAAATTATCTAAAACAACAGCAGTTCATTGGTACTGTTAACTGCTGCTACCTTCAGTCTAGAAAGTCTTGTGTTACAATATAAGAAATGGTGAACAAGATAATCATTTACTCTTGTGTACCTCAAACATTTTCCATAAATGGTGATTAAGCCTTTAACTTGTTAGGCCTAAGCCAGTTATGCATTTAGAAGTTGATTAGGGATACAATAGCACTATAAAAGCATTCATTATTAGTATGATTACAATTTAGAAATGACAGCAGTACATGAATAAAAAAGGCACGCCTTATTTGTGCTCAGATTACAGTATGAGGTCTGACCGTCTTCATCATCAGTTTATGAGGAATTCTAGCTGGTGGCTATTTTGCGATTTGAAAGCGGATCCCATTCCAATAAACTTTTGCTTTCAAATACACCCAATATGACATCCCTCGATTCACGAATGAAACTGCCATCAGCTTTTTAGCAGTTTGACATTTGAACTCTAGTAAACTAACACTGTTTACAGAAGAAATGTAATAAAAACATCCAATTCCATCTAGAATCTATCATGTCAACACAGCCGTCGACTCAAGTTTTCAACAAATAAGTCCTAGAATCTACACCATATGTCAAATGAAACTGAAAGATACATTTAATAATTAGGATATTACGACATTCTTCTTACACCTGATCTTTTTAAAATAATACTTTTTCTTAGTCTCTCTGTCACAGAATTAGGATTTAGTCTAAGCCTAGGCCCATTGTGGTGACGTGAGGCGAAATCTTAGCATAACATATTGATCTAATTCTCCTAACTAGAATATTTTATCCATCTGACAGAAATTCACAAACTTTTTCTCCTGCTTGGCTCTAATTCAAAAGGATCCATCTTATACCGTTTCATGTCACCATCAACTTTGGAGTCTGTGTATAGGCGCCTGTGTGCGCCTGAGTATAAGTGTGTGGGTGTGTGTAAGTGTGTATGTGTGTGTGCATGATTGTGTGTTTGTGTGTGTATGCATTGAAAGGAAGGACATGTGCGAGTCGTCGAAGTACACAAGGGATGGTATAATGTGTGTGATTGTGTGTGTGTTATTAATGTTGCTTTTGCTGTTGCACTTATTGTTAATGTTATCATTATTATATCTAGTTTTAATTATATGCATTCTTTATCATCGTATGACTGACTCTAGAGCATGATCGTGGATATGCGCCATATAAATGTGGTTTATTAATATTACTATTATTATTATTATATGGATAAAATTATGTGTTTTTAGCTCTTTAAATAAATGATGTAGATCTAATACTATAAAATAAAATCTCTTTATTATCACATTCTCATAACAGAAAAGTCTGATGATTACAAGTAAGGCCAGACTTTACTAGAAATTGGAGTACAGATAAACACTTTGATAAAAAACAACAACAAACAAAACAACAAAACCAAAGATAATTAAGGAGTTCTAGTCCCTATCCCTGCAGAGGTTCAGGCTCACGAACTTTGTACCTTTTATCTCCCTGGCAGCCATACCAGTTTGACACCTTCTCCAATCCCTGGACAGCATACATGCAAGGGAACATCCAGTTAAAGAGACATCTTTAGCTGCTCATAGCCAGGTATTCATTCTCACCTGAGTTGAGTGATGTGAATGGAGTAAAGTGCTTTACCTATGGACACAACGCCAATGACTGGTGGTTGTTAAACCAATCATGTCACCATTCCCAAATCCTGACCATGGTGAATTATCATCTGACTTACTGACTCCTTGTGTCACTACCCTTTGCCAGCCTATGAATTTCACTACACAGCTTGTCCACCACACACTGATGATGACTATAACATAATTTCATGCATGAGTGGAGAGAAAGAGAGATGAAAGAAAACAGAAGTAAGAGGGAAATATGGTACAGTCATACGGACATATTCTACATGTCATTTTGTGGCTCCTCATGTGACACATAAGACCAATCCTAGCCTGGAGCAGGCATTGACGGCCATGGCTCTCCATCCATCTCTCTGACATTTCTGTTGCCTGGAGTCTCTTCTTCATGCTGTTGGTGATTGTCCAGCATTCATAAAGAACCAACCACACATACTTTTAGTATTCTGAATTTGGAGTCAATTTCAATGTGTCTGTTGGTCATGATTGCTGATAGACTTATAAATGTGACTTTGGCTGCGAGTATGCGCCTTTGTATTTCAGAAGTGGCAATCTACTCATCACAAATTGTTACAGGCCAGCCTTTCAGTGGTGTCTCTTGTTCCTGGTTGACTCAATTCTGTTGGCTTTCATAATCTTCACCAGCTCTTCACATTGATCGATCCTGAAAGTTCAGTGAAAGAGCTATTCCCATCTACTAACCATGATGGCTCATGTTGTTTTCAGCGAATGTATTTAAATTTTCCCTCTGTCATTGTCTGGCTTTCAATTTTCTGTGAGTTCTCTGAGTAGAAGTAGCTGACAGCTTTTGGGAGTCTAAACTCAAAGACTCTGACTTCTTTACACATATACAGACTGGCTCAATTAGTATTAGTAATTTTACTGTGGGTGTGGTCTTTACATAGTAGAAAACACGCTGCTTTCGTGCGCTGGAAGACGTTGATAATTCCCACAGTCAATATGTTCCTGACAGCATTTACAGTCTAAATATAGATACCAGGTATATATTTCTGATGCAATAAAAAAAAAAATGAAAAATTAGATGTGTCCAAAAAACACTCTTTAACAAAGAGAGAGATTTGGAAAAATGGACAGAAGAACAGATGAATATAGATATTCAATGGACGCAGAGAGAGAAAGACAGATAGATGAGTAATGGATGGACGGAGAGAGAGACATGTATAGACTGAAATAATATGTTAACAATAAGAGTGACCAGTTATTTATGCATTAACAGAGATAGCCAACTGTATCATACACTGTGTTGGCCTTATCCAAACAAAATTTTATAAAGAAAAACCGTAAAGACGACCAATCAAATTTGAGCGTACCTTTTTGCTTTTCACCCGTTCTTGGACATACTGGCTGATCTCGTTCAACTGTCTTTTCTGCTTGCGACTCAAAGTGCTGACAGTTCTGTCAGGAATGGATCACAGGGAAAGACAAACACATAAACATTATAAGCAAAGTTGAAAATTAGACTCATGCAGTTAAACCGGATTTTGTTTTAAAGTTTTGTAAATTTGTGAATCTTCCCCTTTGTTGAGTGTGAATCCTTGATCCCCTTCGCACCCCTCTCCAACCAGGGTACAGAGGATGGTTTGCGTTGTTGTGGCTGTGCAGCATCATTCTGTCTTCAGTGTAGTTGTTTTAAAACCACTGAGGAAAGGAGTATGGAGGGCACATATCATCTAAGTCGACTCATATTTCTTGCCCTTCTTGCTGTCCTGTCCCAAAGAGAGTACATATCAGTGGCAGGACTCACACTGTCGATTCTCAGGAATCTGAAAGACGTTCCCATCAGTTAATGCTTTCCTACAGACAAGCTCCATACCGGATACAGGCATGGTATTTGGCCACAAGTTTAAAGGCTCAGGATCAAATCTTAAGTCTTGCTGGTTTTCAATGCAAAAATTACATTTTTGAAACTGTTTCTCCTCTTAAATCCTATGGAATGTAAAGAATGATTGCCTAGTTCCATCTGCAACTGACAGTAAACTCAGGGGTCCCCTGTGCAAGAACTGCATGTCAGATGGCCCTTGGAAGTCAAATCATGTTGCAAAAGTAAATGCAATGCATAAGCATGGGCATTGAAAGAGTTAAATGCTAGGCTAAGTATTATCACATAAGGGTTAATGTCCAGAGTGAACATTTTTTTATTTCTTGATACCTGCTCAGCTCAGTCTTGATTTGAACTGAAACCCATCAGTGACTTGAGGCCTACAGAATAGAATAGTACATATCCGACTTATTGTTGTACCTATACTCAAGTCTCGTGTTGTGCTGACCAACAGTCGTTAAACCTACTGTGACTACACTACTACTTGTACCAGATGCAGTTGTTTATTTGTTGAGACTTGTGCCCTCCTTGTGGACTCGTCTACTAAATGTGTTGTCTTCTGTGACTGTGTGACACTGAGACAGCAGTGAGTTGAAGGGTCACTACCACACCTTCCTCCAATGAGCTTAACATTGCCCATCACTAATACTTGTAATACACATAATAGGCTGGTTGGAAAAAGCTAATTCCTTCCCACCATTCAATCCCTCTTTCTTCCTCTTGTTTCATAAATTTCCAAGACCAAATCTTGACTGAGTCAGGAATGACATCTGCCGTTCTATTTTAAAGAGCAGTATGGAGACCTTGTAACGTCCCTTAGATTAGTATGGAGTCCTCGTAACGGCTCTAAGTAGGGCTGTTACAAGGACTCCATACTGCTCTTTCAAAGAAAATGGCAGGCATGTGGTGATTATCTTTGCTCAAAATATTCAGCAGAGATGAGACGGGTGTCCTTTGATGGTGACCGAAACTGACTAAAGCAGAAGTTGGACAAGGAAAAAAAACAAAGTTACACACTCTGATTTATGTGTGTGAGAAAAAATGTGTTTGTACCTGGATGAAAACTTGGCAATGAACAGCATGAGCAAAGCCAGAAACAAGATGGCACCAATGACATAGACGGTGTAATCCCTGGGTACAGTTTTCCATGCTGAGCTCAAGGGACCCTGGAAAGAATGCAGCAAGACACAGGATTATCAACAAGCTATCAAAATTCAAAGTAAAGAGAAAAATGGTGTATGAGAATGCTAAAGATGATACATCCAAGTGAAGGTGTATATGAATGGAAATAAAGGAAGACATTATGATGGTTGTTGGTGTGAGAGAGAAGGATATGTTGAACAGGATCTGCTGGAGAGAGAGAGAGAGAGAGAGAGAGAGAGAGAGAGAGAGAGAGAGAGAGAGAGAGAGAGAGAGAGAGAGAG